>PVKV010025751.1:0-29142 GCA_004027835.1 Alouatta palliata | reverse complement strand
ATATTTTTCATGTAGAATCCATTTTTTCATTTTAGAACTCTATACCTATATTATGTACAAAATATTATAATTACTTCATGATGAAATAATATGATCTTTATTTCAGGGCTCATATTAATGTTTTCAATCATGTTACCAAGGAAAATAGTAGTTATTTTCTTAAATAGACTTTAAAGATTACTCATTTTTAGCATCATTACTCAACAAAGTAGTTGATTTTCAACTTTTACAACAAACGCATGTTAAACTGTAGTTTCTCCAGACACTTCTCTTCTTGCCCACCTTGAAAACTCCACAGCTTCTCTATTTCTACATTCAGCCTACATCAAGTAAATTTTTAGGAGAAACTTCTTTATTACTTCCTTTCTAATTTAAAGT
The DNA here is from genome assembly GCA_004027835.1 of Alouatta palliata. NCBI lineage: Eukaryota > Metazoa > Chordata > Mammalia > Primates > Atelidae > Alouatta > Alouatta palliata. The sequence goes on along the minus strand of PVKV010025751.1, from coordinate 28,764 downwards.
AGATTTTAAGGTAAATATGTTTTAGGTAAATATGTTTAGTGTGTTTCAGAATCATTGTAGTTATCCATATACTTCTCATGTTACTTAGTTGTTGAGGGTTTGTAAATTACTCCAGCTTGGGTCCCAGTAATGCTAATGAAATTAAACTGCCCTCTTTATTGTGTTTAACCACTGAATCTTAGTACAATGCACCAATTTCTGAACTCCATCTTTTTTGACCTTTTTTTCCTGTCCCTTCCCAACTTATTTACCATATCACGGTAATTTTTAAAGAAATATGCAAGGAAATTTTGTAAGAACTGTTAAAAGGTACAGTAGCACTTCTGTATTTTATAGACAAACAATAGCAATTCTAATTTAAAGTACCAGTTACCTGTCTTGCAAAATATATATGTTTCTTTAGTGAATCATGTAATATTTTTGTTCTATTAGCATAATGTGTTGATAATTATTTTCTGTTATCACTTCATAGATTTTGTATTATAATATAGCTACTTTGCTATACCACAATGCAAATACATTTTCTACAGATTACTTCGTAATTTTACTACAAGTTGCTATGTAGTTCAATGACTAATCACCATGTTACTTGCAATTTTTGTATCTTGTAAGCCTGCAGTTTAAAAGACAGAAATAATCAGATAATTAGTCTTTGATTACATAGTACTCACCCTGTTCTTAAATGTACTTAAATGGTCAATAATTACCATGTAATTACAGAGCAATTATTGTAGGCATTCACACCACCCTATGTAAGGCACCATTGGTGGTTTCATCCCCTGTCTTTAGGGATTTGTGACTCAGTCATAGTAAGGTCACTGCAGTCTGCATCAGGGCAAAAACTGCCTGAGAGAGTGGGCTATTTTATAAAGGTGAGAGTAGGTGTCAATGCAGTGGAAAGTCCTGTTAAAGGGAGGCTGTGGTGACTGGTTTTCAGATTTTTGACACAGCAAATGAATACAAAATATATACAAAAAGAGAAAATCCAGAGCTTACACTGACTGTTGAAATTTTATGAAATTTATCAACTTGTTCTTTCCAGCAAGTCATTTTTCTCTAAGGTATTTCTTTCACTTTGCACAAAGATGCTTTTTTGGATATTAACAAACCATTTAAAATTCCATAGTATAGGGTTCACACACTAAAAACTTTCATCTTACTTCCATATAGCAGGAAGATTTTTAGTGCCAGCACCCAGCACCTCCACAAAAGCTCATAATTAGCACGTTTTCTTTCTATTGAGTTGTTGTGTGGCAAGAATTGACAATTTTTTACTCTGGTAGTTAAATAAAAGTTGCTGCTTTAGAAATCATTTTACATGATTCTATTTTCCTACGAAAATATGTAATTTAATTCTACAATGTTGTATTTTATAAATGCTGTATTTTATTACAGAATTGGAAGTTATCATATTAACAGGGAAAAATAGATCTTAAACCCAACAAAAATTATACCTCTTCAGGGTAATCGTATTCTACACTTCTTTTGAACCTTCGAAAAATGATTTATATAGGGTCAAGGATGCATAAGAATTAGAGAAAATTTTCAGTTGAAATACATTCTACCTCTAATGTTTTTGGTGCAATCTCCACTATAATTGCAAAATTGCTAATATGCCAGAAATTTACATGCTTATTCTATTTTTCTCCTTTTTTCACCAGTGATTGAGAAAAATAACACCCACAGCTTTTGATAGAGCTACTAAAATGACCACAAAACAGAGGAAAGCTTGATACAAGTTTTCAAATATTTATCTAGGTTTACTAAACAAATTACTAAAAAATTACCAGTTCTGTTCTGTATAGAGTGGACAATGCTAACTGATGAATTATGTCCAATAAAAGAGTCTCTTTCAATGGACGAGTGATTGGATATATGTCCTTGGCAAATCATTTAAGTAATTTGCTTTGATGACCTTTAAATTGGAGACATGACACTTAATAGTAGGTAAGACATGTTGATCCAGTTGGACTAACTGTGCACTTAAAAAGATTAAAGAAAGCAACCAGAGATCAATGCTGAGATATGACAGTAGAATGAAAGTAGTGTTCCATCACCTTTGTATATAAACGCTGAGGATACTTAGTAAAAAGGTTCTTGAAAGCTAAATAAATGAATTGAACATATTACTAGTAGGATTTGTAAGTGTGAAAGTATAAACCCAATTACGTCTTCAAACAACCAGATTTAACATGAACATTTGATGGGGAAAAAAAAGAATGTGGCTGAAATACGTGAACTGCCAAGTTATTTAAAAGTAAAGTATTTACTCGCATCAATGTGTGTGTATCTGTGTGTATGTGTGTGTAACTAATTTTGGTTTATATGTATGGAGGTTTAGAATTCATTCTTTCTCTATTATGAACTGCCTTAGATGCAGAGATCAAAGTCGATTTGATGAAAATATGCCATTTGCTATCCTACCATATCTACAGCTTTACAAGCAACTTGAGTTTTTAGATATGAGTTCACTGTGGCACTCTCTTACGTATCTTCATATTGACCACATATTTTTTGAAATACTTATTCTTGAAAGTATTTTTAAGTGGAAAAGCTATCTCTTATCACAATGCCTTTTTAAAAATCTTTCATTATTTTTTGTTTTTTGACTCTTCTCATCATTTGAGCTGTAATCTTTTGGAAAGTAATTAAAATTTAGGCAGATATAATGCAGAACTCATTGCTTTAAAACACAGGTTCTTACTGGAGTTGATGTTGTCCCCAGGGAGACCTCTGGCAATGTTCAGAGACGTTTTTAATTGTCACAACTTGAGGGTGGGGGTGCTACTGGTATCTAATGGGTAGATATCAGGGATATTGCTAAACATCCCATAATGCACAGTACTCTACAGATGCCTACAACAACTAAGAATCCCGCTCAGACTGTACATTGTGGTGAGGTTTAAAAAACCCGATTTAAATGAATGAGCACACATGAAATGGACCTTGATAGCATAGAATTAATCCCATGGAATTCCAGCAGAATGTTCCTTTTTTTTCCTTGAAATTATTTAAACCACAGACAAGTGAAGAAAATAATCTTTTGGGAAAATATTTACATGTGATTGAATTTGAAAAATGAATGTTACGTAAGATACATAGAAATTAGTTTGCTGAGATTTTTGAGAATGTGCACATATTTTTCAGCATATGTAAAATGTCATACTAAATCATTAGTGACTTAATATTTTAATGACTTAAAAAAGTTTTAAACCTTCCATTTGCAATGCTATATATCTTCAAATATTGTTCCTTTCCTCCACAATTTAACTTTGTGGGTCCAATGTAATGATGATAATACTTTAATAAATACTGGAAAATAATTTGAAATAGTTAAAAAAAACTTTTCTATTACGCAAATAAAACTTACTTTGTTTTTTAAATTGTCATTGTAATTGGCATCATATCTTGACTTCTTATCAAGTATTTAATTGTCAGTAATTGTATCGTCATATCTTGACTACTGTCAACAGTGTTATGTCTCTAATTTACAGGTGATTATAGCAAGTTACTTAAGTGACCTGCTAAGGACATGTACCCAATCATTAGTTTAACAAGAGCAAATCCCTTGTTGAGCAGAATGATTCTTTTCTTGCTGCTTAATGGAGACAACTTGATAACACTCTTTTCCACGATGGTATAAATATAGCAAAAGAGTATAATTTCCAGAATAGTCATTCTTGTTTCCAGAAAAATCTAACTCAAACTACTAAGAATATTTCCTTTTTAATCTGGAACTTAGGTCACATATGCACCTTTCAGCTTCCCTGAAACAAATGAAGATGAAGTTTGGAATCATGCACAAATAAGTTTCAACTGGAATGGGGAGAGCATTATTCAGATCAGGGCTACAGAATGAGCAAAAGAGAAAATCTGCTTACCTTAGAAATGGTTGTTCTATTTGTATTCATGACAGGGTTACTGAAGTAGAGATCATAATTAAAAATAACTTATTAAAGGGATTGAAAGTAGCAATAGTTTAAAAAATTTTTCAAACTTTTTATTATGGAACCCTTCAGTTATTCCACAAAATGGAGAGAAACATATGATGACTACAAGGTACTCATCACACAACTTCAATCATGATCTATAGTTTGCCAATTTTATTCCTCCCACCCCATGTTTTTATGTATATGTATGTATATTTCAGAAATTAAGTCATTTTCCTACAAATATTTTAGTGTGTACATATTTCAGACATAGGGGATTTTTATTCACTACGCATGAAATATGACCATCTTTCATCATATCTCCCAAAACTAACAATAATTCCTTAGTATTTTCATGGTGTCATGAGGAAAGAGATGTCACATTTAAATTAGAATCTTCTTTATTTTCTTGAGACAGAGTCTTCACTCTGTCACCCATCCTAGAGTACAGCAGTGCAATCTCCACTCACTGCAACCTCTGCCTCCCAGGTTCAAGGGATTCTCCTGCCTCAGCCTCCGGAATAGCTGGGACTACAGGCACGTGCCATCATGCCCAGATAATTTTTGTATTTTTAGTAGAGACAGGGTTTTGCCATATTGGTCAGGCTGGTCTCGAACTCCTGACCTCAGGTGATCCACCTGCCTTGGCCTCCCAAATTGCTGTGATTACCGGCATGAGCCATGAAGCCAGCCTAAATTAGGATTTTTTAAAGAACAGTTTAATGCACAGACTATTTCTGAAGATGTTAAGCAGGGCTTGAAGATAGCTCAAGATACAAGGGATAGTTCAATAGCCTGGCAGCTATCTAGGAAAAGATATTCTTCCACCACGCTATTGGCCTGAAGCAAGGAAGGGTAGCAGTTATCTAAACCCAGAGTGAGAAAGAAGCTGAAACCAATTCCATAAGAATACTCTTTTCCAGGACAGTAGATTTTTTTTCCAAATTTAAACTATTGATGTAACATGTAAGAAATTTTTAGAATATGAAATACATCTTATATTCAGAATATAACACAATAAATATAAAATATAAACCTTAGACAATCAGTTTCTCAGTATTGATTAAATATGTTAAACATTACTTAAACATCAGTTGGAGAGGATACAAAATTATCAGTAGATTTGATATGCCTGTGTGTCTTGATCCAGAGCTGGGAAAGGAAGACACAGCAGTGAACAGTATTAGCTCTGACCCATACGTCAGATTGGTGTTCTCTATGTAGTATAACCATTTAGTCATTGCAGCAACGTAACACTGTAACCCCTTAATATGATGACTAATATATAGCAAAAGAGACTAAATTACATTAAATCACATAGCTATTAATTAATAGAGTTAGGATTCAAACACTGATATACTTGACTCTAAAACTTAAGCTCTTTCTACTGCTATACACAATATTCCCCATGAAACACACTCAGCAGCAGTTGATATCCATATACCTTATAATTATTTGTAGATAATATGGTATAATCCTTATAATAGAATTCATTATATTATATATATTTGCATTATATAACAATTTCCAAACAAGATAACATATGACTATTCGATTGATATTATTCAGATTACATTATAATATAAAGGCATTTATGTTTTATATGTGGCCTTGATTGGGGTATAATTTTAGCACAAATATCCTGACATCCTGAGCTTACTGTATAGAAGACTATATTTTAGGCTGTTAACTGAACTATAAGAAGGAAATAATTATTTAGTATAGAGCACTCACCTAGTTTTCAGGCCAGTTAAGAAGGCTGCGTCTGTGGGAGCATGCATGGATATGGCTTATATCAGCTGTTGGAAATAATGTAGTCATTTCATTTTGAAACTTTCATAAGCAAGGAAATGGTAGTCTCATTTCAGAGGTGGTTTCCATGATGCATTCTTCAAAGGAGATGGTGTCAAAATAAACTGGTGTTTAGAGAAATTACGACTGCTGAGAAAAGTTTTCACTTTTAAATATGCTTTCAAACAGAAGTCATTATTTAGGAAAGAAATCTACTTAAAACTATAGTTTAGAAATACGCTTAAAATCCATTTAATCTTGGTTCTTAGCTTCCTGTTATTAATGTTTACCTTTTATAACCAACAGCTATGACCTATGAAATATAATTTTGAATCCTCCGACCTCAGAAAATATCAGGCCGTAGATAATATGGGACTGTTCATCAGAAAGTTTGGTTTAGATTCAACTTGGTCATTAACTTTAGGTGAAAAACTAGGCCAATTCCATACTCTTTCTTGTCTCACTTCCTTTATCTGTATAAGAATATCACAGATTTCTCTATCTAAACTTTTGTTATTTTTAAAATGATTTTATATGAATCAAACAGTCAAAAATCAATGGAAGGCATGACAAAGTGAGGAGTTAACAAATTCTTTCCCCAAAAAACTGTAAAGCTGGACAAACTTGTCAAAAACAAGTAATTCTTTGCTCCAGTATTCAACCAAAGGCATAAAACCAACTGAGAAGTGTCTTTGAATGAAATGCATGAACTTCAGCTGTAAGTCCGTGGTATTTTTGCCTGGGAATGCTCCCATCAACCCCCTTTCCAGCTCTGTCAATATGGTAGTTCAACCAGGACAGAGCAAACCTTGCTGCCACTGCCAAAGGGGCTCATTTAATTTAGAGTATCATGAGTTTAAGTGGCCATCTCAATAGCAAGAGCACAGGAAGGATGGCAGTTTTGTTAGAATGAGTGTATACATTTATATGGTGCATTCAGTGCATCAGCAGACTAGCAAGAGATTTGACAGACATTTATGGGAGGTTGGACAGTCATAGAAGGCTTGATAAATGCTCTGTATATCCCAGTTTGACTAGAGTTTATGTGCATGAAAAACAGAGAACGCAACAGGCCCAAGCCACCTATATATCCTGGGCCTTTAAAGCCTATGCATGTGCAACAAAGATGTCAGAAAGCCTTACATAAAGTAAAAGCCTAGAAAAACTTCAAATGTAATCTAAAATGTAAGTATTCTCTCTAGACCACATATATATCCTTCAGCAGAAAATGAAACAATAACAAAGGTGGTAAGCACAACTCTGACTAATCTTTGGAGAATGCTAAGCTATGTGTAACAGCAACATATTGCTACGCCCTTAGGATGCAAAGCTTAAAAATAAAGAACAAGAAAAAACAAAATTACAAGAGGTCTGCATTGCAGGTGATCATACACAGTGAAAAGGCAGACTTCAGAGATTTAGTTCAGGCAAAGTTACAAAACAAGTAACAGGCCAAAAAATATACGCATTTTTTTTTTAATCAAGAGTTGTCATATTATGTAAAAAGTTCAATCTTCAACAGAAATTTATGAGATAGGCAAAGAAATAAGAAAGTGTGATTCATACTTAGGAAAAAAAGCAGTCGATAGAAATACTTTCTGAATTTTCCCAGATGTTAAAACATAGACCTGATTATCAACAGTCATTATCAATATGTTTTAAAAATAAAAGTTGTTCAAAGAATTAAAGGGATCCATGAAAACAATAACTCACTGAATAGATAATTTTAAAAAAGAGATACAACTGGGAATTATGGAAGTGAAAAGCAAAATAACTGAAAAATATAAAAATTCACTAGAGTGGATCAACAGGAGGTCTGTGACGTCAGGAAAAAAAGAATATAACGTTTGAAAGTTTCTCAGACTTGATGAAATATATTAATCTATAGCACTCTAAAATCAGCCAACCACAAATAAGATAAATATCAAGTGATCTGCACCAGGATACGCTTAGTCAAACTGTGGAAAGACAAAGAGAAAGTAAAAATGGCTAGCCGGTTATTCCAGCACCATTTACTGAATAGTGATTCTTCTTCCTGTTGCTTGTTTTTGTCAGTTTTTTCAAAGATCAAATCGTTGTAGACATGCAGCCTTTCTTCTTGGCTCTCTCTTCTGTTCCATTGGTCTGTGTTTCTGTTTTTGTACCACTACATTGTTTTAATGTGCATTTGGCAAATATTTTCAAACAGAAGTATTACATTTTACACACCAAGTTTGAAAGCAGCTAGACAAAAACAACTCTTCAAATACAGGTAAGGGACAATACAAAAATTCCTGATCTCTAATGAGAAACAACAAAGGCCAAAAGATGATGGAATAACATATTCAATGTGCTGAAAGAAAAAAAAACCCTCTTATATAAAAACCGTAATTTCAGCAATATGGTCTAATGATGAAGATACTGGATGAACGTAAGTGTGCTAATCAATATTATCATTTAATAATGAAGATCTCTGGCAAGAGATCTTCCCAAATTAAAAAAAGACAAATATTCCATTGCCGGCATTTCTCGACATACATTAAACACCCTACCAAAAGAATGCAGAATGTACATTCTGTTCAAGCACTTGTGGAACATTTTCTATTAGGAACCATTTGGTGTTTCACAAGACAAATCTCAATGAATGTCAAAAGATTGACATCATACTGGGTATTGCTCTGTACATGACATAATTGTATTAAAAATTCACAACAGAAAAATTTGGGAAAACAACAAAAAGTAAAATTTAAAGAAATATACTTTGAATCTCTCATGGAGCAAAAAAAACACAAAGAAAAATAAAACATACTTTTACCTGATTGAAAATTTAACTCTAACATATAAAATTTTATGGGAGGTAGCTAAAACAATGTTTAGAGGAACATATTAGGAACTATATTAGAAGAGAAAAAAAAGTCTTAATAACCTAAGTTTATGCTTTAAAAATCATAAAAAGAAAAACTAAATCTAAAGCAGAATGAAGAAAATAATAAACATTAGAACACAAACCAGTGAAACTTAAAGTGAAAGATAGTAGAGAAAATGAATGAAACCAAAAACTAGTTTTTTGTAAGATAACAAAACTGACAAAATCCAGCTAGACTGCCTCCCTGCCAAAATAGGAAAAAAGATAAAAGTCACCAAAGTCCGTAATACTAATAAGTTCTAAAACTATTACACTTCTAGAAAAAAATATGTGAAAATCCTTTGTGTCTTTGGTTTAGGCAGAGAGTCTTCAGACATTATATTGAAAGACCCATAAATAAAAAACAAGATAAATTGGAATTTGATAAAATTAAAACTGTTTGTTCTTTAAAAGATACCATTAAGAAAGTGGAAAGATAAGTCAGAATGGAAAAATATTTGTAAATCATATATCTGATAGAGGACTTGAACCCATATCATATAAATATTTCTTTCAAATAATAACAAACAATCCAATTTAAAAAGACCAATTATTTAAACAGACATTTCATGAAAGATTTTTAATAAATGCTGATAAGAAAATGAAGATGTGATGAATATTATTAATAACTAAAGAAATACAGATTAAAATTACAAAGAGATATCACTACATGCCCACTAAGAAGGATATAATGAAAAAGCCACTCAGTATCCCAGTGTTGGTGAGTATGTCCAATACCTGGAACTTCCACTAATTTCTAGTAGATTAAGTGAAATAATTACTGAAGATAACAGGAAGTTTCTTAAGAAGTTAATTTTACACCTAGAAATATACCCCCGCAAAAATGAACACTTATGTTCATGCAAATGGTTATATGTAATATTCATATCAGGATTGTTCATAATAGCCAAAAACTGGTAAAATTCATATGCCCATAAACTGGTGAATGGACAAACAAAATGCAATTTATCTGTAAAATTTACCTGGCAGTTAAACAAAATACTACTATGTGCTATAACATGGTAGAACCTCACAAGTACCATAGTAAGTGAAGGAAGCCAGATGGAAAGACTGCATGTATGTTCCATTTATATAAAATAATGCAGAACAAACCCATTTATACAGAAAAAAAATCGTATCAGAGATTGCCTGAAACTGGTCGTCAGAGGAGAGATTGATTGCCAACAGATTTGAAAAAAAAAAAAAAAAAACTGTAGCTCTAAATTTTAGCTCTAAAACTGAATTTTGATATAGTTATGCAACTCTATAAAATATTTACCAAAAATCATTGAATCGTATATTTATATTACAATTAACATCATTATACATTACATACATTAACATCAAATTGTTTAAAAACTTAATAGTGTCTCATAATTATTCCTTTTATTTAAATGAAAAAACTCCATGTGTAGGGATTTCTCAAAGTATGACCAAAGTAGGTCAGTGATTCTCAAAGTATGGCCTGTGGAACAGCAGCATCACCATCACTTGGGAAGTTGGAAATGCAAATTCTCAGACCCTATCCCATACCTACTGAATCAAAATGTCAAGGCAAGGACCCAATCTGTATTTCAACGAGCTCTTGGTAATAGTGGTATATGCTAAAATTGAAGAGTCACATTCCTACAAATTCCTATAGTAGTAGAATTCTCTCTTTTCTTGGAAACAGCTCTTACCTCCTGAGTCCTCACAAGCTAAATGCTTATTGTTTTAATGTGTGATTGGCAAATATTTTTAAATAGAAGTATTTTATATCACACACGAGTTTTAAAGTTCATGTTTCTCTCAAAGAATCACAAGATGTGGCAGTACTCCTCTCATCCTTTCTCTTTTTAACTTTTAGGTTCAGGGGTATGTGGGAAGGTTTGCTATATTAGTAAATTATGTGTTGTGTGTCATGGGGGTTTGGTATGCAGATTATTTTGTCAACCACGTAATAAGCACAGTACCCAATAGATAGTTTTGTGACCCTTACCCTCCTCCTAATCTTCACTTTCAAGGAGGTCTCAGTGTCTGTTATTCCTTTCTTTGTGTTCATATGTACTCAGTGTGTAGTCCCACTTATAGGCGAGAAGATGAAGTATTTGGTTTTTTGTTCATGTGTTAGTTTGCTTAGGAAAATGGCCTCCAGCTCCATGCATGCTGCTGCCAAGGACGTAATCTCATTCTTTGTATGGCTGCATAGTATTCCATGGTGTATATGTCCCACATTGTGTTTACCCAGACTACCACTGATGGGCATTTAATTTGATTCCATGTCTTTGCTATTGTGAATAGTGCTGTGATGAACATACACATGCATGTGTATTTATGGCAGAATTATAAATATTCCTTTGGGTATAAACCCCAAAATGGGATTGCTGAGTTGAGTGATAATTCTGCTTTAAGTTCTTTTAGAAATTTCCAAACTGCTTTCCACAGTGGCTGAACTAATTTGCATTCCCACCAGCAGTTTATCAGTGCTCCCTTTTCTCTACATCCTCTCCAGCATCTATTAGTTTTTTTACTTTTTAATGACAGCCATTTTGATTGGTATGAGATGGTATCTCATTGTGAATTTTATTTTCATTTCTTTAATGGTTAGCGATGTTGAGCATATTTTTATATGCTTGTTGACCGTGCATATGTCTTCTTTTACAGTGTCTATTCATGTTTTTTGCCCACTTTTTAATGCGGTGTTATGTTTTTTCCTTGTAAAATTATTTAAATTTCTGGTAGATTCTGGATATTAGACCTTTGTGAGATGCGTGGTTTACAAAAGTTTTCTCCATTCTGTGGGTTGTCTGTTCACTATGTTGATTGTTTCTCTTGCTGTGCAGAAGCTCTTTAATTTGATTAGGTCCCATTTGTTAATTTTTGTTTTGTTGCAATTGCTTTTGATGCCTTCATTGTGAAATCTTTGCCAAGCCCTATGTCCAGAATGACATTTCCATGGTTTTTATAGGTTTAGGTTTTACATTTAAGTCTTTAATCCGTCTTGAGTTGATTTTTGTATGTAGTATGAGGAAAGAGTCCAGTTTCAATCTTCTGCATATGGCTAGTCAGTTATTCAAGCACATTTATTGATTAGGGAATTCTTTCCCTATTGTTTTATTTTGGTCAGTTTTGTTGAAGATCAGATGGTTGTAGGTGCATGGCCTTATTTCTGAGCTCTCTATTTTCAGTTCATTTGTGTATGCGTCTGTGTTCCACAGTACCATACTGACTGGTTACTGTGGCCTCGTAGAATAGTTTCAAGTTGGATAATGAGATGTCTTCAGTTTTGTTGTTTTTGCTTAGGATTGACTTGGCTCTTAAACCTCTTTTTTGCTTCTGTATGAATTTTAAAATGTTTTTTTTCTAATTCTGTGAATAATTCACAGTTAGTTTGATAGAAATAATATTGAATCTGTAAATTGCTTTGGGGTGCATGGCCGTCTTAACAATATCGATTCTTTCTATCCATGACAATGGAATGTTTCCCTATTTGTTTGTGTTATCTCTGATTTCGTTGAGCAATATTGTGTAATTTCCATGGCATAGTCTCTGCCTTAAAGCTCCTTGATCTGATAAATTACTTGACAAAAGTTTCAGAATACAAATGATGTATAAAAATCAATAGCATTCCCTTACACCAACAACAATCAAGCTGAAGCCAAATCAAGAATGCAATCCCATTCATAATAGCCACAAAAAGAATAAAATACCTAGGAGTATAACTTCTCTTTCATCTTTCTTACGTGGCACTGTTGAACTGAAGCAGGGTGCTGGATTTCTCCTGAGAGAGGATGGGATCTTCTTCAGTGTGCCTCTAAACCACACAGCTTTCTTCACTCATCTTCACTATGTGAATGGCCCATTCCAGATCTGATCTTCAACTTAATCCCAAACTATAAATGCGAATTACAGATTTTGGAAAGTACATTGAACCCTTCAAGTAGGCAAGAAAGTACTAACAGTATTGTTACAAATGACATTGGGAGAGAGTGGTTAGTGTGATTTTTATAGACATATTTTTTTTGGCTTTGTTCAGTGGCTTCATTTAAATATGTACTTCTTTATAGTTTCCTTTTTCTGTTTCATTTGCTGAGAATTTCAACAACAGATTACTCATAACTAGAGTAACAGATTGTTTAATTTACTTGTGATATGAAAAAAGATGTTTTTCTTTAAAAATATGGCTGAGCACGGCGGCTCATATCTGTAATCCTAGCACTTTGGGACGCCAAAGTGGGTGGTTTGCTTGAAATCAGGAGTCTGAGACCAGCCTGGGCAACATGGTAAAACCCCATCTCTAAAAAAATTTTAAAAAGTTAGCTAGATGTGGTGGCAGGTACCTGTAGTCCCAGTTACTGAAGAGGCTGAGGCAGGAGAATGGCTTGAGCATAAGAGGTCAAGACTGCAGAGAGCCATGAGCTTGCCACTGCACTCCAGCCTAGGCAAAGAACAAGACTTTTCTTTCAAAAAATAAATAAAATCTAACCCTTCTAAAGTGCCAATTTGGAATGAGAAGTCTTCTTATGTAATAACTATATTATTTAAATACGATACAAGTAGCTTTAAGAAAAATAGTTGGGGTAATTATTCAAATAATTTAGTGATAAAGTTTCTATTTCTAGATGACAGAGACAGAAGGTTGAGTTTGTTGGTCAGATTACAACAATGCTGAGTAAATGCTTTGATATTGAACACTTAATATGTGAAATTTATTGATTTTTTTCTTTTCCTTTATTTATATATTTTGGATAGGTGCCTAAATCTTTTTTTGAAGTCAGTTGATGTGCAAGTTTCATAGATAAATAAAAACATAGTTTCATATATGTTAATTATTAAATATGTTAGATTGTTGGATTCAGTTTCTGACTTATTTACAACAGCAGGGAAAACGTATTTGGCCTGCCCATCAGGGACATCAAAGATACAATCTATCTCAGTGCAAACAACTTTTTTCCTTGTTATGGGATCTCAAATGCAGTCATCACTGATTTTATGTTTTCCTGGCAAATAATCACAGAATCTGCATGATCAATTTCCTCAGAGATGTTATATAATTTTTCTACAATTGCTAATTGAGTAAAATAAGGAAATAGTATGTTGATGTCATGTGTTTCTTCTTTTTATTTTTATCTGATGTTGATATTTGTTAATCAACTCTTTCTAACCCTCTAAAACTAAGAACAGTTAGTTAAGAAATATCCATTATTCAGAGAATGTCCCAGCTCTGAGTAGGAGATCTTGAGGCCACTAGGCCTTAGTGTCCTTTTCTTTTAGTTGTTATTTTTTTGTTTGTTTTCATTTTGATACAGGTCCTCTCCCTGTCACCCAGGCTCAATATAGCCTTGATCTTCTGGGTTCAAGTAATCCTCCCACCTCAGACTCCTAAGTAACTAGGACTACAGACCATGCCTGGCCAGTTTTTTTTTTTTTTTTTTTTTTTTTAATAGAGTTGTGGTCTCACCATGTTGCTCAGGCTGATCTTAAACTCTTGGGCTCAGGCAATCTTCCTGTCTCAGCCTCCCAACCTGTTGAGATTACAGGTGTGAGTCATTGTACCTGGCCTCCTTTTTTTTAAAATGGGACACTGATGGTATCTGTCTTGTAAGGATGTTGAAACAATTAATGAGAACATTCATTTTATTACTATATTTGATACAAGATAAAGTATCTTGATTTGATACAAATAAAATCTCAATATATGTGATTCTCATGAGCATCTGTTTTAATAATAACAGAAATATTTAATTCCTTGCTGATTTTATAATTAAGTTACCCATCCATATGAAATTATATATTCAAATTTGTCAATAAAAAATTTCTTGCAGTTATAATCAAATTCTATAGTCAAGTAAAAGTTGAAAATATCTTCAAATTGTTCAAATAATGCAACTGATAGTTCTGGAGTTCTACTTGTAAGCAGCTTTGAGGAAAGTCAAGTTAATATCCTATTTTTCAAAAGATTATTTAAGGGGGAAAAATGATCCTCATATATATGCTTTCATTGTAAATTCTGAACTAAATTTTTAATTTCTGAAGACAGCATTTTTTTCAATTTTTTGTATATTTGGGGTGAAATGTATCTTCATAGTTCAACAAGAAAATTAAAGATTTTTAAAATTCTTATCACAAGTTAGAAAGACATTATAAGAAGAATTTTGTTGGACAGAACTATAAAAGCCTTGTGCTTTAAATGGTACCCAAAATCTAATCAGTTCTCAAGTTAATTAGTAGGGTTTCCATTGGCATTTTTTAGATGTTTAACATTTATCATTTATCTCATGGATTTTAAGATTTTATTTACATTGATTAAAAAAGTAACACGTTAAAAAAGAATCAGATTACTTTTGTGATAATTAAATGCTAGAAATGTCAGTAGACAAAAAGATATACCAGCAAATTTTGGTTTGAAATAAATGGTAGAGCATTTTAACTAGTTAGTAACTGGTAGAACATAATAACTGGATAAAACATTTTTATATTTAGAAAACCATCCATATGCTCATTATTTTAATTTAGTTCTACACTTTGTAACTTTTTGATTTAACTAAACATTATTCTAGCTCCTATGGAATAGACAAAGATGAACAACATATAGTTTCTACATATAAAGACATTCAAAATCTAATAATAAAAGATTGAACTTTATATTTTAATATAAAATTTGACACTTGTTTAAAAAACTGACCTTAAACTATAGTGCCCCAAATGCAGTGGATGTGTTAAAAAATCTCGTTTTAATAAACTTGTTGTGTTGACATAGTATAAAAATATAGGTAATAATTATCTGAGTGCTAATTGCTCACAGAATGAGATGTTCGACTGTGTCTTACAGTTGAATGAATAAACTCTCAAAGGTCTTCCTCTAACCGAGTTCACATAACAAATTTGTTTCAGTTTGATGAGAAAGTACAAAATATACAACGCATTTACACTCAGAAAAGACAAGTTAAGCTGTTTACATAAATATGATAGCTTAAAACAGGCACTGCCATCTTCTCTGTTACTATATCACATATAGATTAGAAAAAAAGAGAGAACTTTTAGCTTTATTCTTAATTATATGTAATACACCCAAATGTGATCATACCTACTTAATACATGTAGAAGATAGAATAATAAAGTATGGATTCTGTCTTAATCACTCTTCTCTATTAAATATTAAAAGGCTGTTATTAATAGCACTTTTATAATGGATGTCATTTTCTACCTTGAATGAAAACCTCATCTCCTTTCATGTATTCATTGCAGAAGTTATATAATCTTTTCAATTCTGAACCTTGTACCAGGGAGGAATTTTCTTTTGGCTATACGCCATATCTTCTTTGTATCTGCCTCAGTTCTTGACATGTAGTAAATGTTCAACAATTACTTGGTGAGTGAATAAATGACCATATGATTGAACGAAGGAAGGAATATAGAAAGAGAGTAAATGAAGGTTCATAATGCAAAACCTCCTTGTTTAGTTCAAATAAACTCTTTCAGGTTTTGGTGTGTAAACTTTCAGTGATAGGGAGATTTTATTATTTGTAGAGTTTCAAAACCTGTATAATAATAAGCTGTGTTATAATTGAGTTCTACAATATATAAGGCACAGGGAGGCTTTTAATCACATTTAGTGGAGAAAAAAGGTGTTAAAACAGTAAATTTTAATATGTACACCTTAATTATAATTTGAGAAAACCATACACTACCATATTATTTTTTTTGTTTTCTCAGTGGCTGGAAGTCATCTTCTAAAACCTGAGTTATGTATAGGAATGCTTTAAGAAAAGTTAAAAAAAAAAAAAAAAAAAGAAAAGATTGAGTTGTCAGCAAGAGATTTTAGAAAGAGCATTCCAGCAAGCTAATAACATTTTAATCTATCTTGAAGTACAAGTTGAACTTTAAGAGTGAGGCTATCTCTTAACATGTTAATATGTTACAAGAAAAACACAGTTCTGATAAAGAAATTTCTACTCTTTTGATATTACTTATTAAAATATTTTAATAAGTAATATTTTTAATAAGTAATTCTTTGATATTACTTATTAAAATCCTTTTTGTTAATCAAATGAAGCCCAATAATTCCATCTAATAAAGAAAGTAAAAATAACACGAATTCCTGAAGCATCAGTTTCTGTAATTGTGTTTCATGTTTTGCAAACATAAGTATATTGGTGGTGTTTTGAAGTACAGTCATACCTCATTTTATTGTGCTTTGCCTTATTGTACTTATCAGACACTGTGCTTTTTATAAATTGAAGGTCTATGGCAACCCTATTTTGAGCAAATCTATCAGCACCATTTTTTCAAATGCATGTGACCCCTTTTTGTCTCTGTTACTTTTTGGCAATTCTTGTAGTATTTCAAATATTTTCATTATTATTTTATCTGCTTTGGTGATTTGTGATAAATAGTCTTTGATGTTACTATTGTAATTGTTTGGGAATACCACAAATGCACCCATAAAAGAGAATGAACTTCACCAATAATAATATATGCATTCTGACTGCTTTACTGACTGCTGATGGAGAAGCTGCAGCCATTCCTTTGTCTCTCAATCTTCTTGAGTCTCCCTGTTCCCTGAAACACAATATTGAAATTAGGCCATTAATAACCCTACAGTGGCCTCTAAGTGTTCAAGTGAAAGGAAAAGTTTCATATCTGTCACTTTCTATCAAAAGCTAAAAATGATTAAGCTGAGTGAGGAAGGCATTTTGAAAGCCAAGAGACACTAAAAGGTAAGCCACTTGAGCCAAATAGTTAGCCAAGTTGTGAATGCCAAAGAAACATTCTTGAAAGGAATTAAAAGAGTTACTCCCATGAACCATAAATGATAAGAAAGTGAAACAGCCTTATTGCTGATATGGAGAAAGTTTTAGTGGTCTGGAAAGATCATCAAACCACCTACATTTCCTTAAGCCAAAGCCTAATTTCAGAGCAAGACCCTAACTCTCTTCAGTTCTACAAAGGATAAGAGAGGTGAGGAAGCTGTAGAGGAAAAGTTAGAAGGTAGCATAGGCTGGTTCATGAGGTTTAAGAAAGAAACCATCTCCAGAGCATAAAACTCCAAAGCGAAGCAGCAAGTGCTGACAGAGAAGCTGCAGCAAGTTATCCAGAAGATTTAGCTAAAATCATTGATGAAGGTGTATACTAAACAACAGATTTTTCAGTGTGGACAAAACAGACTTTTACTGAAGAAGATGCTATCTAGGACTTTTATGGATACAGAAAAGAGGCCAATACACGGCTTCAGAGCTTCAAAGCACTGGCTGACTTTCTTGTTAGGAGCTAATGCAGCTGGTGACTTTAAGCTGAAGCCAGTGCTCATTGCTGTTCTGAAAATATTAGGACCTTTAATAATAATCATGTTAAATCTACTCTAACTGTGCTATATAAGTGGAATAACAAAGCCTGGATAGAACTATGCTTGTTTACAGCATTGTTTACTGAATATTTTCATCCTACTGTTGAGACCTACTGCTCAGAAAATAAGATTCCTTTCAAAATATTACGATTAATTGGCAATGCACCTACTTACCCAAGAGCTCTGATGGAGGTATACAAGGAGATTAATGTTTATATGCCTGCTAACTCAGCATTCATTCTGCAAGCCATGGGTCTAGGAATAATTTTACTTTAATATCTTATTCTTTAAGAAATACATTTGTAAGGCTATAGCTGTTATAGATAGTGATTTATCAAATGGATCTGGGGTAAACCTTTCTGGAAAGGATTCACCATTCTAGCTGCTATTAAGAACATTAATAATTCATGGGCGGAGATCAAAATATCAACAGTAACAGGAGTTTGAAAGAAGTTGATGCCAGCTCTCATGTATGACTCTGAGGGGCTCAAGACTTCAGTGTAGAAAGTAGAAATGGCAACAATAAGAAATGGAGCCTGAAGACGTGACTGAATAACTGCAGTGTCATTAAAAAATGAATGAATGAGGAACTGCTTCTTACAGATGAGCCAAAAACAGTGGTTTCTGGAGATGGATGCCCTCCTAGTAAAGATACTGTGAACATTGTTGAAATGACAACAAAGGATTTAGACTATTATGGAAACTTAGTAAAACAGCAGCAGGATTTGAAAAGAGGGACCCCACTTTTGAAAAAAGATCCACTGTGGATAAAGTACTATCAAACAGCATCAAATGCTGCAGAGAAATCATTTTTGAAAGGAAGAGGCAATGGATGTTGTAAACGTGATTATTATCTTACTTTAAGAAATTGCCACAGCCACCCCTTCAGCAACCACCACCCTGATTAGTCAGTGGCCTCAGCATCAAGATAAGACCTCTTTTTCAGTAAAAATATTATAGGTAACTGAAGGCTTAGATGATTATTAGCATTTATTATCAATAAAGTATTTTTAATTAAGGTATGCATACTTCTTAGATGTAATGCTATTGCACATTTAATAGGCTACAATGTAAAGTGAACATAACTTTAATTTGCATTGGGAAACTCAAAATTTTGTGTGACTCACTTTCCTGCTATATTAGCTTTATTGTGGTTGTATAGATCTGAACCCTCAACATCTCTAAGGTATTCCTGTAGCTCTTCAGTGTTCGGTATACAAGATATACCTGTAGGTAATAGACATAAATTGACCAGGAATCAAAACATAAATGGCAGTGTGGTGTTCAATCAAAAGAGAGACCAAATGTCATGTGTACTAAATGCTATGGAATTAAAGTAATTTATGAAAATGTGGCAGGATGTAAAGACTCACTTTAGAAACAGCAAATTATTTTCTTCACGCTAGATTAAAATTCTAAATTTATATGACTTCATTCATAAAATAGACGCTTACTAGAAGAGTGAATGTGATGTTCCTACTTATACCTTAAATAGAAAATGTTACGTAAATGAACCAGTTCAACTCTGTAAAATGTCAGAAAATGATAGTATAACAAAAACACTAGCTTTGAGGTCAAGGGACATGATTAAATTATATGGCTTATTGGGCAACATATTAAATAGGTCATTTATACCCCAAATTAACTTTTGAAGTATTTTCAACCTTGCCTCTAGAAGTTTAGTATCAACTTATCTAACAGATGCTATCCCTGAAACTGATTCAATAGGAATTCCCCTTATTAAAGCTTAGAAGGAAGGTGTAGAAATTCTGGGAGTCTTTTCGAATAGTTGCTAAGGAGCATTTACTGCAGTGATTAAACTTCATCCTACCTATATATTCAAAATCTAATTTTATTCTTTTCTCAATAAAATGTTTTCCTTCTAAAATTGACACTTTCAGGAGATACAGTAGCTTAACCTAAGTGGCAATAATTTAAGACATTTCAGGCAAATTGGCAAAACAGCAGAAAATGAATTACTTCAATGAATGATCCTTTTAAAGATCTTCAAATCAGGTACTATTCATTTAATGTGTTTGCAGATCCAGTCCTGATAATGAAGTTTACTGGTTTATAAAACACAATACATTTTTTTTGATCAAGCAGACAGAAGAGACCAAGAAAGAGTAATTAATAGAGCCACAATTTGAGCCCTGCTGTGCCAACAGTTTTTAGTCTCAGTGTATAGTGTCTTAATATTTTTCTTGTTTTAATTATACAGTTTACATAAGTAAGGACAAGATACACTCTTCTCCTTTATTCATAAGTAATATAGTAGAAATAATTGTTTAAATGTGCTACCCGATTGTCTATTGAGAAGTCACCTGGGTAAAGACAAAAGATGAAACACCAACCTTTGTTGAATCATTGCCTTGTTGTTACCCACAGTAGCCAAAAGTAGATTTAAAATATTTTAAACAATTAATCTAACTCAGTGCTAGATTATTGTTGACAAATCTGTGTCTCTGTGAGTATGTACTATAAGCTTAGGATGGACAAGTGTTTGGACCTGCATTTCTGGGAATTTTGCCATCAGTACCCACAGTTGACTCAAATGTTTTTTTGGCTCCTTCCCCTTCTGCCATCTGCGTGTTTGGCATTGTGCCTACTTGCAAGTTGGTCAGATCTGTGCCAACATAATGGAATTTCGATGGATAGTACATAGAATGCTGCAAGATATAGCGTACTAAAGAGGAAAACCTGCATCAGGGGGTACCACGTTGGTTCATCATATGGCCTTCCCTTGACCCCTGAAGAGAAAGGGTAAAAGAAGATATAGAAATCACAGATACTTCCAAATAGCAGTAAAAAATGAGAACCCTGAAAATTTCTGTGCGAAGTGTAATACAAAGTGAAAATATCTTCACATACTTTATGGTTTGACATATTCAATTATTAACTAGTATGTGTATTTTCCATGATAATGTTGATTAATGTGAGACTGTTGAGAGTTTCACGTAGCAGTTTAAAAATTTTTGCAGCATTTCTGACGGTATGCTCAGGGGAGTTAAGTATTTCATTAAAACTGGCAATATGCCCTGTAGAAAATATCAGGATCTAAATACTACTCTTAATTTATGAGGGCCAGTGATTAAGATACTAGATTCTGAATTGCCATGAAAAGCACCAAGAGATGCATTGCTCTTAATTTTAGATGTCATTGAGTGAGATTTATAATAATACATAGTCATTCGAGTTAAGCACAGTAGGCTAGGTTATGCTGCAACAACAAGCAGACTTTCAAATCTCTATGGCTTAGCATAATAGAAGTTACTTTGTTATATTTTATCTATCAGTCAGGCTGCTCTCCTTTAAATATCCCAGACACCAGGCACTTGCAGCTAGTGCCTCTATCATATTTGTCTTCACAATGTGAATACAAATTTGTTTGTCACCTTGGCATCTTCCAGCCTGCAGATGGAATAGAAAAGATGGCACAAAAATGGAATTCTTGATACGTAACTACTGTAGGCCGGAATTGACTTATATGACTTCTACTTACAATCCCCTGGCCAGAGCTAGTCAATGGAAACTTGCTGGAAAAGAGAGCAAATCACAGGATATCAAGGAGTACAGCAGCCTCCACCATAGCAGAGAATATCAGCAGTCACTGTTCTTTTTTGTGCGGAAAAAGCCAAAGAATGATGTCTCTATTCACCCACTTACAGTATCCTCGACTGGCAGGGACTTTAGGGATTCCAGATATGCTAGCCTCAGAGGCTAGCACATGGCTCTCCAATTTTCCAGTGGCTTGCTCAGTCTATGGCACATCTTTGTTTTGTGAATGAATGAATGAATTCATGAAATCAAAACTGTTATTTTTGCTTATCAGATCAAAAGACATTAAGTGACTTGTTCGAGTTCCCAGAGTTAGCTAGGCCTTCTAAATCCTGGTGCAGCTCTTTGCTAGGATTTAGAAGGCCTAGCTAACTCTGGGAACTGAAGTTTGTATAGAAACTTCGTTTGCATATTGTCTAGCTTTCTTTAAAAAAATAAATGTTTCATAGCTACATAGCCTATTTTTTCCCCTTTAAGAAGTTTAAAACATGAGTAAGCAATAGTTTTTGATTGCAGGAGTTTTCCATTTTGCCTCACAAAATCTTTTACATTATATGAAGTCTGGACTTGCTCTAAGCTTGCTCTGTTAAATCAACACAACATCCTTTATGTGGGTGAGTCTACGTCTATTGATTTGTGGGAGGCATGGATAGAATTTTGTTCTGTCAGAAAATTTTGCCAAAATCTTTATTCTGAATTACCAGGAAGTGTGGTTAGTCATAGTGTCCAGAGAAGTGTTTTGTTGTATAGTCTTTGGTCATTTGCACCAGAAACAGCTGGAATCCACAATTGGAATATTTTTGGTAGTTCATATTACCAGTTACAGAGTATACATTTAGCAATGAATGCCATAGACCTGCTTTGTATTACTTACACATGAAGATATTAGGCAGAATTATATTTTTAACAATCTAGGTCTGAATAAAAGTGAGAACACTTTAAACTACACTGCTGACAATGGAAGAATGGTGCTCTGCCTTTGGAATCGGCAGGAAAGAGACCTGGAAAGTAAGCAAGTGTCCTGTAGATCAAGGAACGAGATGGAGAATTTACATGAGGACATGATAAAGCAGCAAATTACTGAGCATTTGAGCATCATTCACGTTTTTTATTGCTGTAGCATTTTCTACTTCTGTATCTTCTGGATGAAGGTCTGATAAATTTTTTTTCTGATTCAAAAAGAGTCCGAAACTATCATCATAGTCTAAAGCAGATAATCATACACACATTCAGGAGGCAATTATAAATTGGTCTTTGGAGGCAAAAGATGGATAGCATGGACTGAATGTTTTCAAAACCTTCACAAGGCAGCACAGTGAAAGGTAGAAATTAGTCTGTAAGGCAAGGTAGAATGATGACGAGTGGGGAAGTAAGGTTGAATTTAGTCTTTTTTTTTTTTTTTTTGAGATGGAGTCTCGCTCTGTCTCCCAGGCTGGACTGCAGTGGCACAGTCTTGACTCACTGCAAACTCTATCCTGGGCTCAAGTGATTCTTCTGCCTCAGCCTTTTGAGTAGCTGGGATTACAGTGCAGGCCACCATGCCCAGCTATTTTTTGAATTTTTAGTAGAGATGGAATTTCACTATGTTGGCCCAGCTGGTCTCAAACTCCTGACCTCAAGTGATCTGCCTGCCTTGGCCTCCCAAGGTGCTAAGATTACATGTGTAAGCCACTGCACCTGGCCAAATTTAGTCTTTCTTAAAACAAAACAAAACATATTTTTAAGAACATAAACTGCATAGCTCAGATATGTTATATCTGAGCTCTATGGATTCAGCGTGGCCAGGAATAAAGGAAGAGCGATGTAGAGTTTTATCAACATGGAGGCTTATTCTTCACTTCTGATCCAACAGATGTTGATTTCTGGTTCTTGTTCCTTCGAGGATTTCGAGAAATGTTAGCGTGTTCAAGAGATGACTATAAAATTTACAAAATTACCACTGACCATTCTTATCTATCCAATTGGATTGGCTGAAAGAAATTACCCAGTATTTAGTGGCATATTGACTAGTGTAGATGGAGTCAACTCTTAGAAGTTATCCACTAAAATAGAATTATCCACTAAAGTCCCTATTAGAATATTTAAAATAAAAACCTCAACTCAAGTTACAAACTTTTTGTGGGAATTGTATCTTATTTTTATTTGTTTTAAAGAAAAATAGTGCTTTCTGATTATTCTTTGTGCTTTCAAATACTGAAAACTTCTTCTTGATGCTTGTGACTACTTGCTTCAGAACATTCACTCACTTTGAAAACTATAAGCAGTGCTTAAAATTTTACAGTGTATTAGTAATCACATAGCTCAAATAGATGAATGACATTCTGTAAATCACAAAGAGAAAGTTATAGGGGGAAAAAAACAGTCAACAAGTCACAAAGAGATAGCTATAGGGAAAAAATAGTCAAGTTCCTTGCTACATGCCTCTTAGCTATAAACCTCCAGCCACTATTTGTCAATACTAAACTTTAATGAGTCCGGATAAGAAGCTAGTCAATGGATATCCATTTAGCTAGTAACAATCTGAACTCCAGCTGATTGTCCTAGCAGCTGTGTGACTTCATTACCATTAGAAAGGCATACAGCCAAGCCAGCTGGTATCCAAACCAGCTACTCCATACACAGAGCCTATCTATTTGTTGGTTTACACATCAGAATTACACAAGGCTCCATGAAAAGTTTGGAGTATAAAATAGAATCTGCATAAAGATTTAATTTAAAGGGCTTATCATTACTATGCCAAGTACAGCTAGTTTGTTTTGTTTCTACTATGATATAGTATATTGTGGTTGTTTTCAGTTCTTTCATAAATGCAGCCTACATGCAAAATTTGCATTTAGATACCAAACATAACTGCACATCATAATTTCCCAGTTAAGAAAACATCTTTTTGGTTGTGTTTGTTTTAGTGCTTACAACAGTACATTTTCATTTTCCAAGGCAGCTTTAATAGAAAACAGTTTCAGGAACTTGTTAATAGCTAGTTTAGCTTCCATCTGTCCCCTCCTTTCTATTCCTAATGCTTCTGTGTAGATCAGGCCTCTCCTGATCTCTCCTTTACTTTTGCAAAGGTTTTCTAACTGGACTCTGGTCTTGAGTCACTCACTGACTTACATTACTATGGGAAATTGTCTTAAATCACATCCCCATTGTCTAAAGCAGCATTTTGTTGTATAGTCTTTGGCCATCTGCACCAGAAACAACTGGAATAGTAAAGCAAGTGAAATGCAGATTCTTAGCCTCATCTCAGACACATCGAATAAATCCAGGAGTTAATCTTACTTAAACTATTTTTTTGAAAACCACCTTTTTATTTATATAATTTTTTAAAAACTACTTCCATATAAAAGATAAGAATCTATTCTTGTCTCGTGTACTCTTAATTTAATTAAATGATTAACATTTTGTGTTAAGTAGAAATTAGTCAAAATAGAGATCATGATATACATTTAAAATAGGTAAAAAATAAGGTAATGGAAGTAATTCATGCAGTGTCATAGGAGAGAGAAAGCAGTCTGTTCAAATGACCATCTCCTCTTTGGGAAAATGTGACACGCAGGGATTGACTAG
Organism: Alouatta palliata; assembly: GCA_004027835.1. Classification (NCBI taxonomy): domain Eukaryota; kingdom Metazoa; phylum Chordata; class Mammalia; order Primates; family Atelidae; genus Alouatta; species Alouatta palliata. The sequence goes on along the minus strand of PVKV010025751.1, from coordinate 3,710 downwards.
TCCTTGGAGATGATAGATACACAAATGTAGAGTTAGTTTTTTGAAAGAGTTTTAAGAAGGATGTCTTAACAGGTTGTCTCTATAAAGCTTAAAGCTTGTAAATTCTTTCATCTCTGTAAGAACAATTAATATCAGGAAGATTCAGCAGTAGATCTACACAGATGTTGAAGTAGGTAAGAAACATATTTTTTGAGCAACTTAGCAGCAAAGAATGACAGAACCATAAGCATGCAGATATTTCACAGAAATTAGATTCTGGATAGCCGTAAAGAACAAGGGAGAAAAACAGAGGGTTACTGGAGTTAAGGCAAAAAATCAAAGAAAGAGCTAGTCCTCTAAAATGTTAAGCTGTCTAGTGATTCTTCTATTGATTCCAGTTTTCTGTATGTAAACTGATCCTTTAGAGGAAGATTGGAAAGTGTTGAAGATGAGAGGAGTAGGTTAATGGGAAAGGAATATTGAAAGCCAGAATCCTAGTTATGTTTTTTTCAAAAGAAATAGAAATTGTGATGGGATTTGAATTATCAGTGCATACAGCCAGAGTACTTTTGCAGTTGGGATGCTCTGTGATGAGAATAGTAGCATAGATTACATAAGTTTTTTTTTTTTTTTTTTTTGAGGTGGAGTTTCGCTCTTGTTACCCAGGCTGGAGTGCAATGGCGCAATCTTGGCTCACCGCAACCTCCGCCTCCTGGGTTCAAGCAATTCTCCTGCCTCAGCCTCCCGAGTAGCTGGGACTACAGGCGTGTGCCACCATGACCAGCTGATTTTTGTGTTTTTAGTACAGATGGGGTTTCACCATGTTGACCAGGATTGTCTCAATCTCTTGAGACATATTTTTAAGGATTATGCATATAGACATTTTTCTATATAATCTAAATCAGGCCTCAAATTAAGTTTTCAATCTAATGTCAAAATTTGGATCTTATTATTTCTATCAACAACTATATTTAAGGCTTCAACTTGTATACATAATATTTTACTACCAGAAAACTAATTATTACCAAAAATACTTCAGAATCATAAATGAATCCTGAAATGATAGTATAGTTGTGTTTGGTTTACTTAAGAGTTACCTATTGTGTAACAGGTGACTTCAAAGTCACCTGTTTAATGGCTTAAACAACCATTTTATTTTACTCACAATTTTGTAGAAGGATAATTTGGAAAGTGTGTAGCTAGGTGTTTTTCTTTCACTGATTCATGGGCATTCGCTCTGGCAGCTGTGGTTGGGGATAAAATTCTAAAATATTTTCTTTACCCACATGCCTAGTCCATTGGTTCTACTTGACTTCTCTCCAGGAGAAGGCTTCTTTCTCTTCTCAAAACATGGAGGTAACAGATTAGTTGGAATTCTTATGTGAAAGCTGGTTTTTCCAAAACAAGTTTTCTAAGAGAAACAGGTGAAAGCTTCAAGGCCTAGAATGTCATTTTCTTACATTCTGTTAGTCAAACCCACTTCCAAGACATGGAGATAAATAGATTTCCTCTTTCACTGGGGTATGATACATGTGAACAGGCAGGGAAAAAAACAATGGCGGCTATTACTGAGACAAGCTACAAAGTCCACCCTCTTAACCCAAAAATACATTGCAATCCCATATGCAAAATACACTCACCATCTTCCAGTACCCTCAAAAACCTCATCTCATTATGGCATTTGTTCAAAGTCCAGACCCCATTATTTTAATCAGGTGAGGATATAGATGAGGTTCCTGAGTGCTCTTCCTCAGGTACAGCTCCTTGAATATGATTCATCTTTAAATAAAAACCTATTTACTAAAGAGACACATTATCTGTATCCCATATATACGTCCAACATAAAATGACATTGGATAACAGCAATAGATGCTCCCATTCAAAAAGTGAGGAAACACAAAATACATAGCAGTCGTTTGTTCGTAGAAATTCTGAAATCCAGCACAACATAGTAGTGCCAGTTTGTCATTTATAAGTCAGTTGAGCTTCCTGAAGTTGATTCTCTGAGCTCTTGATTCTGCTGTTTGAGTCATTACTTCTTTTCTGGAGAAACATATTTATGTTTTTCATTAAGGAAGTTTCTCCACCTGCTGGCTTCTCACAGTAGGTTGGGGGTTCAACAGCCTCTTTTCATTTATACTGTTATCTGTCACTTTTAGACAAACTATAAGCATTCCTTTAAAAACTTTGTATGTTTCTTATGTATTAAATTATAAGTCCACTCAATCAGGCAAAAGCCATAACCATGTATTTCTGATAATATTTATCTAACTTGAGATGCTACTTTAGGACACTGAAGATAAGAAAACTCCTGCTAATTGAATCAGTCTATAAAGCATACTCTTAAGAGCTTTAGAAGGCCTACTGGGCAGGCCCTTAAGTATTTTTGAGGTCTTAACAAAAATCATAGTCACAACCTTGTGATTCCTATAACCCTAAATCCCACCATGTTAGTAGTAGTTCACTGGGTTTGATTTTTTCTCTGAAGCCAATTCTTGAGATTATTTTTCTGGGAGGGTCTCAGGATGAGAAATCGTTTTATCCTCAAACTCATCAAGCTTATTAACATTTTCTACAAATTTTGCCTTAAAACTTGTAAATTTCTTCATTCCCGTTCTCTTTATTATTATAGGCAGCTAGTATATGTCAAAGCACTTTTCTACCTTTTGCCTAGAAATGTTTGCAGCCATTGTCATGTTTCTTAGATGTCCTTTATATTTTTCATGTACAAAGAAGCAAGAGTGTTGCTAAACATTTCACCACTGTACAACAGGGGTCCGCTTTTCTCTAGCCACCAGTAACACTTTTCTCACAGTCCTTCAAATCTTCAGCATTAGACCCCTTAAGGTTCTTTGAGCTTCTGTCGATCAGCTAGTACACAAATCAGTTTCTCACCCAACTTACCAGGCACCATGCTTACAACACCACTAGACTACTTACATTTAGGAGAAGAGAGGTATTATTTACTTTTTATTTTTATTATGGTTAACAATAATAGTGAAATTAAAAGCATGGAGGTAAAAAGATTTTTACCAAATATATGGAAACGCTACTTCAAATACAGCTTGTACTTTTGATTGTCCTGTTTTGGGAAAGATGATAACAGAAAAAAAATAATAAAATTTTTAGTCTTCTTCATTCTCTTATCTTAAACCCTTTCTCCAGTGCTAAGAATAACGGTTCAATGAATAAACAAATTCATAATAAAAATTACCGATTTTTAAATGCTGGTAAAGGTGAAATAATTTTATTTGAAAGGCTGATCAAGAAAAATAACATGAAAACACTTTGAATTTTTTATCAAAAAGATAAAGCTTAAGAAAACTTATAGTCCGAATCAATACAGTTAAGGGGCAAAGATGTTAATAAAATTTAAACTATAAGAAAGGAAGGATATTGTTTTATTTTTAAAAGTTAGCATTGATTTATAGCAAATAAAAGTATTTAAAAGTTTAAAAATTTTACGGCGTATATAAAATTAGGGAACATAAAAATATGTGAAATATTGAAAAAGGCCAGAACAAATTTGTAAATATTAACTCCACAAGGGAAATTAACCTGTTTAGGTTATAGTAGTCTTGGTTCATCTTATTTGAATTTCTTTTTTTTTTTTTGAGACACAGTTTCGCTCTTGTTACCCAGGCTGGAGTGCAATGGCGCGATCTCGGCTCACCGCAACCTCCGCCTCCTGGGTTCAAGCAATTCTCCTGCCTCAGCCTCCCGAGTAGCTG
>PVKV010025750.1:0-29198 GCA_004027835.1 Alouatta palliata | reverse complement strand
ACACACACACACACAATACATACATATATAAAACCAAGAGCGGCCCCGTCGGCAGTAACCCTGGAGGTAACAGCACAGCACCTAGAGCTGTCCTTGCCAGTCTATCGCTTGGTGGTCACAACCGCTGGGATGGTTGAGATTATTGTTCCTCTGCTTCAAATGAGCAAACTAGGGACTCTGAGCCACACAGTTGGTAAGCAGGGAGAGGGGCTGTGTTCACTTTTTCCTGACTCCTGAGAAACCTGAGTCCGCCAATTACAGGTGATGTCATCTTGGGCACATTCCTTTTGGGAACTTGGTTTTTTTCATCTGTGAAAGGAAAACACTAGTCCCTTCATAGAGCTGCTGGAGAGAGTAAATGAGTTAGTATCTGTAACTCATTTTGGAACACAGTAAAATCAGTCACTGTCACATTCACTTCTTGTCATGACCCTGGGACTCCATCCCCTTTAGTGATGAAGGCACAGTGAGGGCTGGGAGGAGTCACATAGGGACTGAGGAATCGGGCCAACGCCAGAACCAGGTCTCCTAATATTAGAGGGTTATGAGCATCTGAGCCCAGCCCCAAGAGATGTGAAGTGCAAGCAGGCCAGCCCCAGGCTCAGGCCCTCCCTCTGCCCGCAGCTGCCCTCATGATGGAGGAGCTGAATCCCTACACCAAGATGAGCCCAGCCCTGGGGGCAGAGCAGCACTCGGTGGGTGCCGTCACGGGCATCACGCTGCTGTTATTCCTCACTGTGGTGCTGCTGGGCCTATTTGCCTGGCATCGGCGGCGGCACAAAGAGAAGGGCCAAGACCTGGCTCCCCGTGTCTCCTACACACCTGCTATGAGGATGACCAGCACTGACTACTCCCTCTCAGGTAAGGGCCATGTCCTGGCCTCCCTCCTCTTCCCCTCCACACCCCCCCCCCCCCCGCCAGGAATGGTTGTGCCTGTCGGGTTGGCTGCTGGGGCTGGATGTGGAAGCCCAGTCTCCCCTAGAGTGATGGTGGGGGTGGGGAGCAGGAGCCTACCTAGGAAAGGTACCTGGAGTTCCAAGGGGATATTGTTTCTTGGGTCCCTAGCTCTGAGCAGCTGTGGCTCGGAGCCTCCTCCCATCTTCCCAGAGCTTCCCTATCCTTGCTAGGCTTTGGCCTCCAGAGCACTCACACTAAGCAGTCACTTCCCTAAGCTCTCCAGGGAACCATCTCCCCAACCTGATGTCGGTACCACCTCAGGAAGCTAGACCTTGGAGCCCACTGCCCAGAGTCTGTCCATTTCTGATTCCCTAGTGAAGGCCTCAGGACAACCCTCCCTCCCAGTTCCCAGTTAGGAGGGCCCTATTAGTACAGCATAAGAGGACAGTGCCTGACTTGGGGGAGGTCTGGAAGTCTGGACAGTGTCACTCTGGCAGAGTGCATCCACCAATGTGGTGAGCAGCTCCAGCAGGTATTTTATTTGGGAGTCTGAGTGGGGTGGAGGTGGGGCTGCTGGGTGATATCCTTCCTTTCCCGTGAACCCCGGACTGCTGCCTTGGAAATAAGAAAGGTTTTTTGCTTCATATTTAAGCAGTAGAGGCCAAAATGCTCTGAAATTGCCCTGTAACCCTGGGCCATCGAGGCCGAGCCTGTCTGGGTGAGCACAAGTGACAGCTCTCTCCAGCTGGTTCCATGGCACACGGTTCAGCTACAGCTTCCTGCATCTTGTGCTTAGAAAACCCAGATCACTTCAGCCCATTCCTGCCAAGCACTGCCTTCTGCGTGTCCAGCTTCATGCGAGGCCCTGCAGGGTAGACCGAGGCAGGCCAGCGCACACCATGCCTTCTGCGTGTCCAGCTTCATGCGAGGCCCTGCAGGGTAGACCGAGGCAGGCCAGCGCACACCATGCCTTCTGCGTGTCCAGCTTCATGCGAGGCCCTGCAGGGTAGACCGAGGCAGGCCAGTGCACACCATGCCTTCGAGGAGCTCCTGGTCTATGTGCCACACTGGCTTCAGCCAAAGCAGACATCTCCCACATGGGAGATTTGGGGATTTTCTTCTATGACTATACTGACAAAGTTGGCTAGGGTTTCCTATGCCATTCCTCTGGTATTCCCCGTCCCTGTGGAGAGGTTCTGGTTCCCTTAGGAGGGAAGGGCAGGGTCAAGAAGAGTGAGATTCTCTTTATGATCTCATTACCAGGATGTAACCCTAGAAGGAAGCAGGGGAGGGTCAGTCCAGCCCTAAATAGGGACCCAGGGACGTGTGAGGCTATCAAAGCCACCATGCCCCAGCCAGGCTCCAGGTGGTGGTGTCCCCCTTGTCACTGGTGAGCCCAACCTGCATGCTGCAGGGACGGCCAGCGTAAGGGAAAGAGCGAATCAGGCTCTCCAGATTTCAGTAGGGGTAGTGGGTGCCAGGAAGTGTAGGGGATGGGGTAGTTGGCTATTTGTCTTTGCAGGGCTCTCTCAAGGCTCCCAGCCCAAGCATTAGTACCAGGGATATCTCATGCCAGGTGCAGGGGTATGATGGTATGTGGCACCTTGTTCTCTTCCCAGATCTGTCTCAAAGTAGCAGCCATACCCACTGCTTTTCCAATTCCAGCTGCCACGCACTGGCCTGTGGGGGGCCTGCCACCAGCCAGGCCAGCACTCTGGACAGGAACAGCCCCACCCAGGTACCGGGCCCCTGACTCCCCAGCCCCCACCCACCGCCCTCTCATTTAACCCTCACCTCTGCCCAAGAAGGAATTGCACCCCCACGTGGAGGGTACATGTAGAACTGACCATCAACACATTAAAAGCAACCCTGTGATCCATGGTACATGTAAACACTCTGAAGCATGTCACGGAGCCCGCATGTTACGTGAGCCCAGTGCCGTGTGACCAGCCCATAGCTTCAGTCTAACGTATACCCCTGCACCCTGTGCGTAACCAACTGGAACCAAGTCATGGAATCATGTACATCATGTAGACACTTTTGCCACATGTCAACATGTAATCAAAGCACCAGACCACCTACCACAAATCACTGCAGTGTGCTACCAACAGTCTGTCCAACTGGCATATTACAGAGTAACCACTACTATTCAGATAACCACCTAACAACGTTTCCTTTACCTGAACACACCCATGTCATCAGTACCACTCATAATTTGTTGAAATCTGAATCAACACAAGGGCTGTGGAACCCAGACTTCAGCCACAGCCAGTGTTCTGTGGACAGTGAGTTCCCTAGACCTTCATGGCAGGTGTGCACGCTCCTGGACAGGACCGTCCCTGACAGCTTCCAGCATAACCCTGGCTGTTGGCAAGATGTCCTCCTTACAGGCCCTTGAGCAGGGATGTCTCAGCACCTTTGTGTAGTTAATTTAGAGAGCTCCCTTCATGTGCCCGGACCCACACCAGGCAGAGTGGGAAACAGGAAGTGGGGAAGAACAGCCCCAAGGACAGGTCCGAGAGGCTCACGCTGCACACCTCCAGACACCCACCTGTGCCTTACACGCAGAACAGTGGGGAGCGGGGCCATGGTGGGAGTGGGAATCTCGGGACTCCTGGCTTCCCATAATATCCATTCAGGGCCAAAAGCATGGATTTCACGGTCCAAAGCTATGCCCTAGAGTTCTAGCAGTCCTTTCTTCCCTGTGTGTCCCGTGGAGAATGACCACCAGCCCACAGACCGTACTTTCTGCCACAGACCTGGTGCAGCAACAGTAACAGATACTATACTATCAAGCCAACACCCCAGGGCCACTCTCAGCCTCCACCATCTTTTGGTAAGAGGCTAGAATTACTGCAGAGTAGCCAACTTGGTGACCCTCTGGGTCACCTCAGCCCAAGGACCCAGAGTGGCTCTCCGTGGTTAAGGATCCCTCAGTCTAACAGATAGGGCAGAGGCAGGCAGCTGTGATAACATGGAAAGGACACGGCACTGGGAGCTGAGACCTGAGCTCCAGGCACGGCTCTGTCACTGACTCCTTGTGTGTTCATGAGCGGACACGGCACTGGGAGCTGAGACCTGAGCTCCAGGCACGGCTCTGTCAGGCACTGGGAGCTGAGACCTGAGCTCCAGGCACGGCTCTGTCACTGACTCCTTGTGTGTTCATGAGCGGACACGGCACTGGGAGCTGAGACCTGAGCTCCAGGCACGGCTGTGTCACTGACTCCTTGTGTGCTCACGAGCGGACACGGCACTGGGAGCTCAGACCTGAGCTCCAGGCACGGCTCTGTCACTGACTCCTTGTGTGCTCACGAGCAAGGCACACGAGTCAGGACTCCGGTCGCCATCTGTGAAATGAGGATAACCATCCTTGCCTCATATCATAGGAAGGGCAGCTGTGAGACTGCAGAGAAAGAAAGGAATGCAATATGAGCCTCAAGACACCCTGGTCTGAAGCTTTCCTTTGGTCACAGGAAAAGGAAAATCTCACATTCAGCCCAAATCAGGGTCAGGTGGCAGAGGTGACAGTGATATTGCAGGCAGCCTCAAGACTTCCCTCTGTGCTGGAGATGGCCTCATGTTGCAGCTGAGACATCACCAGAGGCCCCTCCCCTAAAGCTCAGCCCCACCCCCAGCTAATCTGCTTCCTCTGTTGGGCCCAGCTTTGTTCAATCTACCCCAGAAGGCCTGGGAACCCTACAACTTCAGCCCAACAGCTTGGGTGGGGAATGTTCTGTTCCTACTGGCACCAACCACACCATGGTGGCCTGTCATGGAACACCTAGCTCCCCCTTTCTCTCAGTGGCCTAGGATGCAGGTGTATCAGGATTATCACAGGGTGGGTGCACTGAAGCTAGGCAAAGTGAAGACTGGGGAGGGGCACCGGGGGCACTAGATCTTAACTGGCTCTCCTACTCTCCAAACAGCTCAGTAACAAGTCCCTTGACAGAGACACGGCAGGCTGGACCCCCTACAGCTATGTGAACGTGTTAGGTCAGTAGTGGTTCCAGTCTGGTCCCCACCATCATGTCCCACCCTATTCTTCTTCTTCCATATTGAGAGGGACCCAGCTCAAAGGGACAGGGTTATGAGTCCTGAACATGGTTTCCCCCAGGGAGAAATTTTGGCTGTCACAAGCAGATGACGCCCAAGACTCCGTTCCATTACTATATTAGGGGATAAGTCCCTGCTATGACCCAGGGACCACAAGGGAGAAAACCAGGGCCAGGACCTAGGGATTCCAGATGGAAGCAAAAGCCGCACTCACCATCTGGATAGGACTCTCTGCCTGACCCCAGGCCCTACCAAGGTGCCCCTTTCAAGGGCTTCTTCCCTCTGCCTCTGCCTTGGTGGAGGAGCACTAATTCCTGCAGCAGGAGGGAGGGAAGGAGAAGGAAACAAGGCATATGACCTTGGCTCTAGAAGATCCCCCTGGCCCTGATGGCCCTGGACCCTTTGGATGCTATACACAGAGGCCCTGAGTCCTTCCAGCCTGCCTCACCCTGACCCACTTGTGTACTTCCTACCCCCTTCCCCTGCCATACCAGGGCCCTGAGAATAATGGCTCCTCCCTGTCATTCCTCTCACTAGACTCCCATTTCCAGATCAGTGCCCTGGAGGCCAGGTACCCGTCTGAGGACTTCTACATTGAACTTAGACACCTCAGCCGCCCCGCTGAGCCACACTCACCAGGTCAGACCCCAGCCCTACCCTCCACCCTCTCATGCCAGACAGACCCAGCACCTGCCCTAATCCCTATCCCTGCACCTTGACCCCTACCCCATGGTCCCAGAACTCTCCCTTTTAAGCCCTCTTCCCTCCTGACATGTCTACTAGCCCAATTCCTTATCTAAAGATGGAAACCTGTCTGGATCTTCCCCATTCTGTTCCCATAGTGGACAGTGGATGTGGACAAACAGGCTGCTTGGGGTGGAGAAGATACAAAAAAACCGCCCTTCCTACAGGCCACAAAATACCACTCAAAACCATTCGAAAACGACTTGGGGATGGTGACATCTTTGGGGTTCTCTGGGCCCTGCTGAGTGGCTTAACGGGGAGTTAGCTCTCTGGCCACTAAGTCCAGTGTCTCCCAGCGACTCCAGAAACCCCAGTAACCCAAGCTAAGCTTTCTGAGATCACCAGGTAGGGTTGTCAAGCAGGGATCTGGAGAAGCTGGGGCAGGGTGTATCAACCAACCTCATCTGCATTCATGTGCTGAGTACAGCCTGGGCTGAAACTTGGTGGCTTGGGAGAGACACAGAAAAAGAGACTTGGAAGGTTAGCCCTGAGATGAGAACATGTGGGTAGGAGTTACAGTAGGTGTCATAGGAATAAGTGCCATGAATGAACAGACAATGTGGCCTCCCTACAAAGTGGCTCCTCTGGGGCACCCTGGGGCAGGGCCTTAGCATACCAGACAATTCTGGGCCTGACCTCAGGCTCTAGCTGGTTTCTAGAACTCTAAGGAAACTGAGCTGCTCTACCAACCCCTGCAGGTCCCTGGGTCCAGCAACACTAAGAAGAGTGAAGGTTCTGAATTCATCTGCCCACCGAGCAGGGACTGGCTGCATAGACCCTGGGCCTATACTCAGGAGGCTGTGTTCTTAGCTGTGGGGTCCCTGGACAGTATCCAGGGCATTTAGTGACCCCACCGACTGTAATCTCCCTCATTCTACCAACATGTACACACACACAGCCCTACCACCAGCATCCTGTATCTCTTTCCACAGGGAGCGTCCTCTGAGCTGCGCCAGATTTCTCCCAGCTTTACAGAGCTCACTCTGACTAGGGCAGCCACAGCCCCATGCGCTGTTATTTTTTGTCTTACACCCAAGCGGGCTGGTGTCCAGTGGGAAGGAACAGCTGGAGGGATCGGGCCTAGCTGTAACTCAGCTTCTCACTTGCTGCTGTGGTTTTGGACAAGTCACTGTTGCTCTTTGGGCCTGCTCCCTGTTCTGTAAAAAGGAAGAAAAGTTAGCCTAGCCACCCTCCCTCAGGGAGGGCAGAAAAAGTCCTTCTATGATATAAAGTGCTGAACTGATGTCCGTATATACACAGTTGCAGTCATGATTCTGAAGGACACAGGTTCCTGTAAGTCTTTCAGAAAAATAGCAAACTTGAGGCCAGGCACGGTGGCTCACACCTATAGTCCCAACACTTTGGGAGGCTGAGGCAGGCAGATCATTTGAGGTCAAGAGTTTGAGACCAGCCTGGCCAACATGGTGAGACCCCATGTCTACTTAAAAAAAAAAATTAGGCATGGTGGCACATGCCTTATAATCCCAGCTACTAGGGAGGCTGAGACAGGAGAATGGCTTGAACCCAGGAGGTGGAGGTTGCAGTGAGCAGAGATTGCGCCCCACTGCACTTCAGCCTGGGTGACAGAGCGAGACTCCATCTCAAAAAAAAAAAGCAAACTTGAAAGAAAATCTTAGGCGTGGTTCTGCCATGTCTCTCAGTAATCTGTGGAAGGTAGGCAGATGGGAGTAGACCCTTTCAAATTCAACATGACAACTCTATCTATGTAGAGGAGCTATAGGAAGGAATCCAAATAGCAACAGGTTGGTCTTCACTGTCAGAAACTGGGTTTTAGTAAGCACTTGCTGCAGGCCCTGCTTGGCACTGTGTCCTCAGTTAAAAGCTGGAAGAAAAAATGGCTCTGACTTTGAGCCAGAGTCATTCCTGTCCCAACTTAGAAATGCCAAACAATTTCTTTTCTGGGATCACCAGCAGCAAAGCCCAAGCTTAGTCCCTGAAGCCTACGGCTGAGGCTGAGGGGCCATCATGCGTTGTTGGAGCCTAGGAAAAAACTGACGGCCAAACGGTAGAAAAAAATCCTTGGGGCTAAAACCATTGGTAATACTTTTCAAAAACAACTCTACATTATGCATAAATGGTCCACCCCAAACAATGAGTCACTAAGAGAACTGGCTGTGGAAGGAAATGTCTTGTACGTCCTATAAAGATGACTAATCAAGAACCTCAGCCACCTGTGTCCCCCTCTTTCTCTCTGGCTCCCCAGATAAGCCTTGGATCCAGGAGAGGACAGAGAGGACCAGAGCTGCGAGGTGATAAATACTGTCCTCAAACTCATTCCAAATTCCAACAGAACTGTGATTTGGAATGTCATACAGCCTGCCCTCAAGCAGGTTCTGCTTCATTCCTTATCCTATGCTCTTGCAGCCTGGAGTTTCACCTGCAGGGACTCCAGGTGGCATCAGAACAGCCTTTTATTACTTCCTGCAAGACATTCCCCTATGGTGAAGGTTAAAGGGAAGGAGTGCTGAATATGCCAGGGGTCACCGTAGCGCACCTGAATGCTTATGAGCCTTTGAAGAATTCCTATAATCAGAACAATTTCACGTAGCTTAAACCCAAAATCGTTTTCTAGCAGAGATAAACAACTATTTATTTTCTGGGTAGGGGGGAGAGGGGAGAAAAGCAAGAAAAAACAAAGAACTCAAGCAGTCTAAGTAAACCTCACCTCCATATTTTCTTTCCTTACATGTTATTTTTACACAGGTGTTTGTGGAATGGATAGACGTCAGAACACATACGTTATGGACAAAGGCTTCAAAGGTACAGTATCCAATCCTGATGTCTTATTACAAAGGGCTTAGCAAGACAGAGTGCAGATCTGAAATGGCCAGGAGTTCCACGTGAGAGAAACTGCGTGTGCCCACCCCCACAAAAGCTTAAAAGACCACAGGGCCTGGGCTGCTGAGGAGCTGTGCCCAAGGGGAGCAATCATAGTAATACTGAATTCATTTTTCGATTTCAGTTGCATCTGCTTAGCAAATGCTTGTGGGTTTTTTATAGATGCCAACTAAATGTCTTCGGAAATGTAAAGCATCATTATCCAACCAATTAGTATGAGCTAAACTGATTATAAAATCTGAAATAAAGTTGATCTACCTGCCCCAGAAGCCTCCTGTCGTTGCACTAGTGAGGAATGGCACCCTGCACCTGCTGGCTTTCTGGGGGCACAAGGAATGAAAATGATATGCAGTGTTAATATTGTATGGCACTCCAACCTCAAGAGATCTCTGCCTCCAAGAGCAGAGAAGCCAGGACAAATCCCTAACCCATGGGAACTGCAAGCTGGATCATCCCTCTAAGAAGTCTACAGGTGAAACCAAAGATGAAAGGTCAGGTCCTGCCCTAGGTTTAAATGCCAGAATGTGTGAAACAGGGGACTTTGCAACTCTGTCACTTGCCACTCTGCTTATTAACTGCGACTTTAGACTGTGAGCTCTTCAACGCTCGGTTTCCTCATCTGCAAGGTTGGGATAATAATGCCTATCCTACTGTCTAATACCTGTCCTATTGTCTAACGAAGTTATCATGAGTAACCAATAAAATCACAGATGGGAAGTGTTTCTGCATATTGTAAAGACTGTACTAATGGGGTTTTCCTGTCATCTCAGAGGTCTATTTAAAAGAGCCTAAGGTTGGGCGCAGTGGCTCACGTGTGTGATCCCAGCACTTTGAAAGGGAGGCAGATCAACTTGAGGTCGGGAGTTCAAGACCAGTCTGGCCAATATGGCAAAACCCTGTCTCTACTACACATACAAAAATTAGCCAGGCATGGCGGCACACACCTATAATCCCAGCTACTTGGGAGGCTGAGGCATGAGAATTGCCTGAACCCGGGAGGCAAAGGTTGCAGTGAGCCAAGATTGCTCCACTACACTCCAGCCTGGGTTACAGAGCAAGACTGTGTCTCAAAAATAAAAATAAAAAAATTTTTAAAAAAAGGCCAGGCATGGTGGCTCAGCACTTTGAGAGACAGGCAGATCACCTGAGGTCAGGAGTTCAAGACCAGCCTGGGCAACATGGTGAAACCCTGTCTCTACTAAAAGTACAAAATTAGCCAGGCCTGGTAGCACACACCTGTGATCCCAGCTACTCGGGAGGCTGAGGCACGGGAATCGCTTGAACCGGGGAGGTGGAAGTTGCGGTGAGCTGAGATCATGCCATTGCACTCGCCTGGGCAACGAGAGATAAACCGTCTCAAAAAATAAAAAAGAAAAAAAAGAGCTTAAGCTAAACTGAGAGATATGCCAGCAAAGGTCCCAGTGGATATCCTGTATCTAACAGTGCACCAGAATCCCCTGGAAAGCTTATTAAAAATACATGTGTTCACACCCCATCTCAAGACTCTGATGCAGTAGATATAGAGTGGGGCCCTGGAATCTGCATCTGTGAAGAGCACCCTCAGGGTATCCTTACGCAGCTTATTCCCCAGCTATCACGTGGAAACCAGTGGTCTAAACTGACCCAGATATACCTGATTACTGTTCTAGTCTTTCAGACCTAGCCTTACCTACACCAAGACACGACCATTCCTTAACCAAGAACAGCTAGTCGACTACAGTCCTTTTGAGGAGATGGTTATTAGATGTGGGGTGAGCTCAGGGCAGAGGTGGTGGTGAGAATTGTGTTCTGAACAAAAGAGAAGTAAGGCTGACTCACTATCGGCCTTTGTTAGGGTATGTGCAGCCCAAAAGAACTGTCTGAGGACAAAAGGTCACCCCCAGCCTCCCAGCCAGCCAACAGACATCATTACTTCCTTGGAAACATTATTTTGGCAATTTTCTGTGAGTTCTGACTTAAACCATGCAAATGAAGAGAAGCAGCATTCCAGTAGGTAAGGCTGAAAACAAAGAACAGCTCTACTATTTCATGACTGTGACCTGGCACCTCAGTTTCTTTCTCAAAAAGTTATGGGGATTGGGCAGAAAGATCTCTAAGAGCCTTTCTAGCTCGAGACCATGCACGACTCAAGCATGAATAAGCTCGGACAGGCCCAGACAGCTCAATAAATGAACACACAACTGTCCTATGCATTGCATTGTCCTGTACACTGTGATTAGGGTGGTCACTTTCAGATTCATCATCATAAATGTAAAACAAAGCTCAGGGAAACAGTGTCTCTGCCTCAGCACTCTCTTCATTCCTATTTTATGGAATCATATATCTGGCCTCTGAGTGCAAGGGAGAGCTCAGCAGACAGCCAGCCAGACTTTATTTTACCACGCTGGCTACAATCATCCTTTAAAGAGTAAAAAAAGAGCCACGTAAGCAAATGTACCAGCAGGTGCTGGGGACCAATACATCAGAATAAGAGAACCGAAAAGGAGAAAATGTAATATCACAGTTTAGAATTTTACAGAAACACTTACCAAAACATGGAATAAATCCCACCAATTGGCTAACGCCCCCCAAATAAACATTTAATATACTAGTTTGTAGACAAATGAAACTAGTTCCTAAAACTACTGGCCCAAACCAAATCAGAACCAGTAAGAATTAAGAGTCTCAGTGTTCTCTGAACTGAATGGGAAAAAGCCCTAGCCTAGCAGTGAAGGAATTTGAGTTGTTCTTGCTGTATGGTGCCCACCAGGTCACAGCACTGTTTTCTGGGTCTCAGCTTCTTCCCCTATACAACGACGGAGTTGTACTAGCAGCAGCTCTAAGGCCCTTTCAAGCTCTGAGGTTCTAAGCGCCTTTAATCAATGCCTGCCCTTTCCCCTGTTACTTACTGAAGAAATCCACTCACTGTCATCCTGGAGGTTAACCGAGACCACTTACACTGCTCCACACCCTTCTATTTCCCCTCTCACTCCAGCACAATGATTCTGGAACAAATGCCTTCCTTGTCCGGCGTTTGAAAGTGCTAAAGAAGAAACCCTCCCGGCTACTCCACCGCCTTTAAGGTGCTGCAATCCTTGAGCCCACTACTGCCGCTTTCCCCCGCTGTGTGCTCCTTGCCACCTAACTTCCAAGTCTCTCTCTGCATAAACTTGGGCTCTTTGGGTTAGGAGCCCAATGACATCTTGAAGATTACTTCTTAAAGCCAGTATTCTGGCTGGGCGCGGTGGCTCACGCCTGCAACCCCAGCACTTTGGGAGGCTGAGGCAGGCAGATCACAAGGTCAAGAGATGGAGACCATCCTGGCCAACATGGTGAAACCCCGTCTCTACTAAAAATCCAAAAATTAGCTGGGCGTGGTGGCACATGCCTGTAGTCCTAGCTACTCGGGAGGCTGAGGCAGGAGAATCACTTGAACCTGGGAGGCGGAGGTTGCGGTGAGCCGAGATGGTGCCACTGCACTCCAACCTGGCGACAGAGCGAGACTTGTCTCAACAATAACAACAAAAGGCCAATATTCTGACCCTGAGACCTCCTCCTCCGATCTCTTAATCAAGAGAAGGATGCTAATTTTATGGCCCAGGAAGAGAAGAGGCAGTGTGGCCTTCTAGTCATCGTAGCAAGCCAAGAGGCAAGAGATGGATGTTCAGGGCCTGGGTTTTTCCCTAACAGTGACGTTGGGCTTCAGTGGAGGTTAGCATGCCTCTAGAAGCCAAGGTGGGTTCAGAGCCCACATACAAGGTGTCCCTAGAAAGTCACTGCCTCTCTCTGGATTTGATGTATCCTTTATAAAACGAAAATGTTTAGTTCATCTCAGAAGCCCCCCCGCCCCCGTCTCTGATAGTGTATGACTAGGTGGGGAAATAGGAACCAGATGAGAGCAAATGCCAGGGCATTATAGGACCAAGCCACCAACCCTGATGTGAATTACAAGCCTTGGAAGAGTGACTCCCAGAGCTTGGGTAGCCTGAGTCGATGCTTCCTCTTTCTTTGCAAAATGCCCTGAAGGGCTGGGGACTAGGGACAGGGGTGGGGCTGTAAAATGAGGAGGAAGTGTCTAAGAGCAGCTGGTTTTTCTTCCACTCTACCCTGCCCTCCCCTCTTGCAGACAGGTGGATGACTCAGCTGGAGAAGAAAGTGGCTTCCTGAGGTGGACTTTCCAACTTGCCTAGCCCTTCCCCATTCTCCAGTCCCAGTAGATAGGGTACAGATTAGTACATAATTCAACGCCCTATTCTCACCACCCAGCCAACACACATGCATTTCTCCGTCCTCTGCCCCTGTGTGGAGGATACTCCTCCCTGAGCTTAATCCCCTCCCCAAAAACGTCAACTTCTCTTTTATCCATTTAGGATTATCCCCTGCTCCAGAACCAACGATTTATTCCCCAAAACTTGAAAGTAGCCCTGACTTTTCTGGTAAAAATGAGAAGAGAGGCACTATCAACTAGCTGAGGTTCTTTTAGGCATTGAGCTTCAAGACTCTCCCACCGCCGTAACTCAAGTCTGTCATGGGATAGCCACAAAAAGCTTCAGAGTTCAGCCTTCTCTCAGCTGGGCTTAGCCCCACAGATGAAGAACATTCCTTGTTAAGAGTAACATGGGCTGCAGACAGTTTGCCTTCAGAGAGAAGGACAGGAGCACGAGATAACAAGACGTAGTGAGGGAAAACATCTTGATTGGTATCAATCAAGAGAAGATAGAGGCTGAGTCCTAACTAAACTACTTACTAACATTAGGAATTATATTAGCAGATTTTCTGAGCTTCAGATTCCTCTTTGTAAAGTATAATAGTTCTTTCTGCCCAGCCCTATTCACGATATAACAAGTTTCAAATGACCTAACTGGAATGAAGACTGTAAGTGCTACATAAAGTGAACTATCGTTATTCCTCACATGTAAGAAAATACGCAGCTGAGACAGCTGCAACAGACTTCCTTTAAATACTACTGGTCTCAGCTTCCAGAACAGAAGCTCTGTGCCTTACTGCTTGGCTGATGAGTTCAGAGAACCCAAAGGGGGACAGATGGGCCATGCTGGCTAGGGTTCTGGACTTACCACCAATCCCTTGTACTAAAAAACCAAGTACCCACTAAGGCAAATTTATGTGGCTTGGGCAGGTCACAGTCAAGGGCCCACAGCCACTTTTCCCCACGTGAGCCTCAACCAGCATCTGGGTCTACAGCCTCCGCTTAGGCCTTGACGGTGATGGCTGAGACCATTAAGTGTCTAGCAAGGATGTTTTCTCCTTCTCTCTAGAGTCATATGCTAACGAGGCCACAGTCCTAAGATGTAACTGAAGCCAACGCCCGTCTACTTCTGGGCTACGTTGTGATGGGAAGTACTCTGAGCCTGGTCCTGCAGTGTTTGCTCTGCTGCTAAGCAGTGTGATGCTGAGGAAGTCAATTCCCACTGTAAATCTCATAAGCAATGACTTCCTCATAAGCGGTAAGAGGAGAGAATTATTGCTCTACCTATACCACAGAGTGTTGTGAACACTTCAAAGAACTAACGAGTGAACATATTTTTGTACAAGACTGAGGAAATACTACCTGCTGAAACAAACAACCTACTTTAACAGAAAAGTCAATCCTCTTCCAACCAGTTACCTTTCATGGGAGATACAATACTTGTGTGGCACACATCTCCTTCAGCCACATGGAGTGCCCTGTCTAAGTCATCCACTGAGTTCACAATATCACTTCCACTTTTTACCATTTTCATTACTCTTACAAGTTGGAAACAGCATAAATCAACAGCAGCCCCAAATGTAAACTGTGGTAGTTCCAGTGACAGATCATTCAAGAATTTCACCTTCTGCTACCCTTCACAGAAATTTAGTGCTGAGACGCCTTTTAGATCACTTTTGTCTATCAAGTCAAGCAACTCAGTGCTTGTGTCTGGATCCCTTGGCTAGCACAGCCTCGCAGGTGAAGGTCAGAGCTGCCAGATCAGAGTTTACGGCTCTTTCCAGGCAAATCCTGCCTTGCTTGGGACCTACCTGCAGGAGGCAGTGATCTTCCCCAAAAGTAGAATGGTGTAGGGATCAAAGAGGGAATCCCCTTTCCTTCTGTGACTCCCAATCACTAAAGAACCTTTCTTCCCCCAGTGAAGCTGCACTAATTTGGAAACCAGTCTGCATATACAGCTGAGAGGTGGCAGGCAAGGAAGCATGAGCTCCGGTATCAGAAAGATACTACTGAAACAGGTTTTAGCTGGCATTCACAAGAACGGGGTGAGCATCCCAGTGACATGTTACAGGTTTGCTAGAAAACAGGAACTTCCCAAAGGCTAGCTTACGACTGACATGTTTTTTACACCTCAAGTACCCTTCAGTCTACTCTATTCTGCTCACAAGCTCCTGGAGGACAGGGATATGGCTAAGAGTCTGCCACTTATAGGCTGTCAAATTGCTGACATCTGTGCTAAAACACAGGCTGCTGCTTCTGAACCTAAGCTTCTCAGTCACTGAAAAGAATTCAAGCCAGGTGTGGTGGCACGTACCTATAATACCAGCTACTGAGGCGGCTGAGGTATCACTTAAGCCCAAGAGTTTGAGACCAGCCTAGACAACATCTCAAAAAAGAAGAATTCACAAGAATATCATCACAGAAAATGCACAGGCAAGGAGTGCAAAGGCGTGGATTCAAGCATTGGCCACTTAGCCTACTAGCTGTGTGACTTTAGCCAGTCACTCGTGTCTGAGCCTTCGTCTCCTAAAATGCAACTATCAGCAATCCTTCCAGGAATTTACAAAAATTAAATAATACACGTCAAAGCATATTATTCATATCTTGAATACCTGATCACTAAGAATAAAAATGTTCCTATCCTCCAAAAATGTAAGTTTTCTTGGAAAAACAACTCTGCCTACCTGGGAGAGCATGTCTCAACACATTTAATAAGTAAATAAATCTTGGATTATCCTGGCCTTTCCAGCCCTAGGATCCTGAAGGCACATAAACTCAACTGCAGTCTGCTTCTAGTATTAACCTGAAGACTTGTGTTCTTGCTTGTCCTAAGCAATCTCTCTTGCCTTGCAGATTACATGAAAGAATCCGTGTGCAGTTCTAGTACTTGTTCCTTGAATAGCAGTGAAAATCCTTACGCCACCATTAAGGACCCACCCGTCCTCACCTGCAAGCCTCCAGAAAGCAGCTATGTAGAAATGAAGTCACCTGTGCACATGGGGTCTCCGTATACAGATGGGCCATCCTTGTCGACATCTAATAAAAACATATATGAAGTTGGTAGGTGTCTCAAATAAGTAACTTAGTGAAATTAGGGCAATAGTGTAGCATCTGAAGAAAGCAACCCCTCTCCATTCACCCCGTCCTGACAATGTATCATTCTTTTGTTGCTTTTTAAGCAATCTCTAAGGTAAACTGTCTTTCCTAGGCTGCCTTTCTTGTGTGCGTGCACGCACACACACACACACAGACACACTTCAACTATTGATACAAATCTCATTTAAAAAAACAAAGTGGAGACACTGACAAGTTTCTAAATCACCTTCTACCTTCTCCCAGTTTAATCTGTGTCCCTGGGCTCACTGGTAAGACTCCTACCTCTGGGATATTTTAAACCCTTCTGACAGCACTTTCACTTAGGGTTCATCTCCTGAGCAAGCTTCAGTCCGCACCCTCATGTATTTGTCACAGACTTATAAATCCCTAGCTCCTTTCCCCAAGTAGAACCCTCTTCCTCTCCAACAAGACAACCAAAGCTAATCTGTTCTCTGAACTCATTTTTCACTGTATTTCTTAGAGCCCACAGTCAGTGTGGTCCAAGAAGGTCGCGGTCATAACTCCAGCTACATCCAGAATCCATACGACTTACCTAGGAACAGCCATATTCCTGGTCATTATGACCTCCTCCCAGTAAGACAGAGCCCTGCCAATGGGCCCTCCCAGGACACGCAATCTCAAGAGGGATAAGCTTCTCTCTGGCAGTGTGCCCCACTGAACATTCTGACTGAAAGAAGGCAATCCCTTCAAGTAATGGTACAGACTGGCTCCAGCTGCATGTTCGTTATTACGTTCACCTGGAACTAAAGAAGAGCGTCCAGGTGGGACTGGGATAACTGTTCAAGGAATTGTGTTCTCAAAGGTAAATCTTACCACCCACTCGGCCCCAGATGCCCTGGATTATATGATTTTTAAAAGATTTGAAGATATAGCTACTCATCAACATCAGCTAAATACAGCTGATACACATATATTTATCTGAAACGTAATATTTAAAATAACATGTAGGTTTAACAAACCTTCCTAGGACAAAAAGGTGACTGGGGAGGGAAGAGGATTACTTTAAAGCACTTGAAATGTATATGTACTTTTGGTTGCTGTTACCATCAACATCTGTTTTATTATCGAAGACAATTAATACATAGACATGAACCGTTCTAATATCAGTCTTAAAATATCTGTATGTAAATGTCTGGTCCATCAAATTACAACAGCCAAGATTACAGAATCTAGTATATAGTCTCATGCTGACAACTTCCATTTTAAAAAACAAGACTTGACTTTCTTCTACCCGTCCTTGCTTTCTTCTGCCCAGTAAGTGATAGGTACACACACACACAACGTGCAGCAGTGTCTCCTTCAGGGTACAACAATGATTCCTAGGGCAACTTTATCAAATTTTGCCAATTCAAAGTTCAAGAACATTGCAAGTCAGTCCTGGCTTTGTCGTGTGTACTTAGTCCATCTAACACCTGAATCATTCCGTGCACAACAGAGCTCTAAGACAGTCCTTAAGTAAGCAGTCACACTGGTAGGGATTAAGTATCCCTAAAGACCGCTACCTGGCCTCCTCATTTTATTTGGACAGCACCCCTCGACTCAAAAGTACTTGTTTTCAAGTAGTTCTTCATAAATCTTGAGACTGATGTACTATGAAACCTAAAAGTGTACAGGACATTGGACCAATGTGGATACGGCAGGTTTACATTACTTAAAATACATTATGCTTTTTAATAGAACTAAATGAAATGATCAAAAAAAGAATGGACTATAACCAGTTGCTGTGACATCATGTAAAAATGCTACTGTAAACAGCACATGAGGATATGAAGGCCTTCCACCTTCTATCTTAAACTACTGCTTACTAAGCGAGCTCAATATGCTTACAACAAATGCTCCAGATCCCAGTGTTCAGACGTGTCTACACCTCCCACTATGAACACAGATAAACTGAGGCTCAGATGAGTCAAAATTAAGTCAACTCCCAAGCCCTAAAGAGAACCTTCTCACAAGAATTAAAAACAAAAAGGGCAAACCTAGGAAGCGAATGGCAACTCCTGTACTGCTCTATTCACTGTTACAGTCCAGCCAGTTCCAAAACGATATACAAACGAGGAACTACATGACTGCAAAGCTGGAATACTGCTATGAGAATGTGAGAATTCTGAAACCCTTCATAGAAATTGGAAGCCTGTCATGGAACACAATACTTTGGGCAATTATCAGAAAAAGCAAGAAAATAAATGAGTACATCTCCCCTTCCCACGTCACTCAAGGAATAAGCAAATTTTACTGTTAGAGGAAAATATACAATACTTACATGAATGCTGCATGTGTGCATGGGAGCAACTCATTAGCAATAGTAAATTTACTTTCCAAAGAAGCCTTATTAAAATATAAATACTAGGAAATTACTTTGTAAACCCAAGTAAATACTTCTCAAACATATGTAGAAAGAAATACAGGTAAGAGGCTTACCTCAGTATTTCAGGGCAGCAAGTGTTTGTGAAGCAAGGATGAAGCATGAAGTCAGATCAGCAAGAACTTCACCTCAATCCCAGGTTTTCTCTTCTTCCCTTATCCTGCATGTGTAATAACTGCCACCTGGCAAACTGCAAACAAGCAGCATCACTCTTCAAGTTTCGCCTCTTTTGTCAGCTCTCCTCTAGGCAAAGGTGTTACTCAGCGAGAGGTGGAATGGCTAATGCACTCAATCAGGAGATTTCAATGTTACTCTGGTCAAATTAGTTGCCCTCTCTGGGCTCCTTTTTTTTCTATGCATAAAAAAGGGGAGAAGCAGGGAGTAGACAGACAGCTCTAACAACCCTTCAGCTCTAGCAATCCATGAGTTTTTAAGGAAATGTGACACAAGTCAAACCAGGCAATACAGAGCAGAAGGGAAGGGCAGAGGGTGTGATTAATCTATGACAATAGCTGCCTTCACCTAACAGAAGAGTTACCAGTAAAAGACATTTCAATCTTACAAAACAACTGTTAGAAACTTCTGTCTAACACCATCACAGACAGGTTCACGGTCACCCTAGACATGTGCACTGTGCATTTTATGGATGACTTTGAAAGATCTGTTCAGTTATTTTTCAGAAACTAAATTTTCAAATTCATGTGTGCAATTAAAATGAGTGAAAGAAAAACCATTATTGTACAGTATTAATAAGACTATGAAATGGCAATACTTTTTTAAATTACAGATTTGTAACATATTTGTTCACTGTGCAGAGGGACTGTACCTTGTACAAAATAAAACACATTTCTCAAACTAATTTAACAAGAATGTCTACTGTTGTGTTGCAAATGGAAAACTTGTTTATAATCTACACCTTAGGTTTAAGGGTAGAACTAACCTACATCCTACTTGGGTATTTCAAGCAGCAGGAAGAATGAAAATTATTCTAACAGATGCTTGAAAATAAGTGAAAAACTTGGAACAAATTTTTAACAGAAGAGTCTCTTTGCTTAATAAATGTGAGCACCATATTTTTATGCATGTTCAAAACTTATTTTAAAATCTCATATTAAAGTGTAATAAAATATATTTTAAAAAATATAAAACACCAAGAAAAACCTCATATACATCAGTATACTAAAATTAGAGGGTTTCTCGGCTTTCACAAATATTTGGACTCAAAGCCAACTATTACAGTTTGTGCTCAGCTCCAGAGGCACAAAGGTACTTCTATAGAATGTATAAGGGCCAGTGTAAGGGCTAATTTCTATAAATGGAATGAACAGCTTTCCACTAGCAGAACTTATCATTCAGTATAGTTATTATAGGTCCATCTGTTTTACGAACTTTAAAGACATAAACTTGTGATCGAACTGGTAAAGCACCAAGAGGATTAATTTTGTAATAAAATACAGGTGCTGAAATGTAGCTTACTGAATTCATTCAAATAAGTTTTAAATTCCTCCTTCATACTTCCAAAGGTTTGTATATTATCCTCATACATATATAACCCTCATATTCTGAAGACCCATTCAGAAGAGATTACTAATAGGTAATTCTCAAGAGCTATGTGTTGACATCTCAGTGAAAAGACAAAACATAATCAAGAGTTTTAAGACTAAAAAGAGATATTTTCTGACAGTAGTGTAAGATTACTCACTGCAAGTCTCAGAATATTACTCAATACTATGAGTAACTGACGGCCAGTTGCTGCAAGTTGCGGACTCAGGAATGACACACTAGCTATTCATCTACCCAGAGGGAAGAAAGAACGAAGAGGTCCATCAATACACAGCAGCAGGAGATGGACAGTCTTTCCATGAAGGGTGCATGGACGGATACACAGGGGGCTCATCATACTTTTATACTTTTGTAGAATATATATAAGTATATATTTATATAATTGTAATATATAATTCTGTGTAATTTTTAATTTTAAAAACTTTAAAATTTGATAGTAATTCTCATAGCTACCCAAGCTACACCAGAATGAACCCTAAGATTAGCTCTCTCACTCTTTTTAGACAGCCCTCCCTAACTGTCCTGACATGGAATTGTCGAGGGGACAGAGAGAGAGATACTATGAATGTAAATACAAGTTGAGTATCCCTATCCAAAATGCTTGGGACCAGAAGTGTTTCAAATTTGGGATTTTTTCAAATTTTGTAATATTTGCATATACAGAATGAGCTATCTTTGGAATGGGACCCAAGTTTAAATTCATTTTGCATTTCATACACACCTTGTACACACAGCCTACAAGTAATTTCATACAATATTTTTAATAATTTTGTACATGAAACAAAGTTTGTGTATACTGAACCATCAGAAAGCAAAGGTGTCATTGTCTCAGCCACCTATGTAGACAATCTGTGAAGGGTTGCAACACCATCACTCCTAACACGGAATTTCTATGCTACCAATAAGCAATTCATTTTCTTACACTTATTACACATCCACACTACTATTTAATTTAAAAAAGGTATCCTGGCCGGGTGCAGTGGCTCACACTTGTAATCCCAGCACTTTCCGAGGCAGAGGTGGGCAGATCATGTGAGGCCAGGAGTTCAAGACCAGCCTGACCAACATGGAGAAGGTTCATCTCTACTGAAAATAACAAAATTAGCCAGCCGTGGTGGCGCATGCCTGTAATCCCACCTACTTGGGAGGCTGAGGCAGGATAATCGCTTCAACCTGGAAGGTAGAGGTTGTGGTAATGTGGCCGGGCGCGGTGGCTCACGCCTGTAATCCCAGCACTTTGGGAGGCCGAGGCAGGTGGATCACAAGGTCAAGAGATCGAGACCATCTTGGCCAACATGGTGAAACCCCCATCTCTATTAAAAAAAAAAAAAAAAAAAAATATATATATATATATATATATATATATATATATGTATCACAATAAGAACGTGTTCAGGGTAACTAAGCAGCAGCACACAGCATCACCAGAGTGTCTGTACCAGTAGTTAAACCACCACCAACTGGCCTTCAGTCTCCACCTGTGAAGCTGTTCTGATTAAAAGGTTACTGTACACTTCTGTGGGAACACTGAATAAACTGTGTGTTTCATGCCCGTGTTTTGTGACCTGTCACATGCAGTCAGGTGTGAAAATTTCCATTTGTGACATCATGTTAGTGCTCATGTTTGCAATTTGGAGCATTTTGAATTTTGAGTTAGGGATGCTGGACCTGTGTGATAAAAGCATGTTCCCTGCCCTTGTGGATCTTACAACGTAGCAATTACAAAACGGGAGAGATAAATCGAGAGCCCTGGTGATTAGTGGGGTGCTGATTATGTATTTTCTTCCCTGGGCTTGCAGAGCTAGCAAGACTAAACAATGCTCTAATCCAAACCCACAGAAAGTAGAAGCTCTGGTCTTTAGCTTCAGTTGTCAGATTCCCTCTTCGCTCTAGCTTATGCTTCCCAAGCCACTGCCCAGCCTAGCAGATGGCCCTCCAGATCCCTGGATAAGAGAAAGCATGGGGACTGTACAAAGTACCTCCTGTTATTTAGGCATCCAATCTAATGTAAACCAAAACTAGTGTAACCGAGGACCCTAACTGCCTCCTCCAGAATTAGTTTCACATCAGAGATAGCCTATGGAAAGCGTTGCTTCTTAGGGCTTCCCAGACTGTCCCATCTCAGGCATGACCTTCTTTTGCAGTATTCTTCGTCCCATATGATGAAAGACTTTGGCACAGAGGCTAATACAATGCTCAGCAACTTCTTAAAAGATGTGACAAGGAACGGTATCACTTCCCTAGAGATTCCTGGGAAAATGGTCTGCTGAGAGATTAGAGGTTGTCTACAGGGGAACAGGTGCTAAAAATAGTACATTTACTCATTGGGATAGGAGTTAAAAAGACCAGAGATGATGTGGTTTGGAGCAAGGTTAAGTTCCACCAACTCAATCACAGTAAGGAAATCCTGTTGGCTGCTAATTCTCACTACCATTCCTGGTACTGGTAACAGAGCAGTCAGCCAACACACATAACATTTTGTGCTCACACCTCTGTCAGGAACTATCAATCCTATAATTAATAAATGTCAAAGAATTGAATCAATGTTTAGACTATCAATAATTAGATCACTGTATCAACAATCCAAAAATCCCATGTATATCACATACATGCACACATAAACCTATATACCTGGATTTAATCACTGGCTCTACTGGATAGCTAGCCTTGAGGACTGATCTACCTTCTTGTAGATTCCTATTAAAGAAATAATTTTTAAAAAATTAAACACAAAATGTTTTTAAAAGTTCTCTCCCAGACATGAGTATATTTTAAAGTACATATTAAAAGTCAGCAGTTTTGTTTTTTTTTTTTTAACAGCAAAAGCCATAAAACAAGCAACCCATCCAGCGCTCCTCCCCTCAGCACATATGGTACTTGATGCATATGGTTGATACTGACAGTCATTTTGCACATACATGTTCTGAAAGCTTTCATCTTATTTAATGGAGTAAACATGGAGATAAAGGTAGCATTTAAATCAAGTTATTGTGATAAGACCAAAAACATTCTGCAAAGTGTATGCCTCATTTTGACTTCTCTATTAAATTTAAACTTGAGTAACAAAAAAAAAAAGAAAAAAAATTTAAACTTGAGTTAGCATGTTAATAATTTGGCTTTAATAGAAGAGAGAGCGTTCATTCACAGAATTAGAGAGTTAGAGTTGAGATGAACCCCAGAATTTATCTGATTGGTACCCTCATTAATTGGAAGAATGAGGCTCAGAAATGAAATGACCACAAGAGCCATGACTAGAAACTCTTCATTACTCAGTCCAGTGCTGTATCATACCAGCTACTTTCACTATTTAAACCCACATAGTTACCGTAATTTTTTTTTTTTTTTTTTAAAGAGGCGGTTTCACCATGTTGGTCAGGCTGGTCTTGAACTCCCAACCTCAGGTGATCCGCCCGCCTTGGCCTCCAAAGTGCTTGGATTACAGGCATGAGCCACCATGCTCAGCCAGTTTACCGTATTTTCTAACATATGCTAGTATATTGCCTAGTACACAACATCCTTTTAAATATTCTTTATTCTCCAATTCACTTTTCAGGAGAATAGATACCCTCAATTATACTGATTCGCAAGCTAATCATCTCCCTTACATAACTTATAATGACATTAGCCTTTTGTATCACTTTACGGTTACCATCAACCTCCTACAGTTTGGGGGAACCCAATCATTCTTTAAAACATTAGAATGACAACTCCGGTTTATCTGGCCTATTGTATAAGGTGAGTAGGAAAGACCTGTCAAATCCCAGGAAGCAGTGTGGCACCAGCACGGCCCAACCAGGAGAAAAGTCTCTCTGGCACTAGTGTCACAGCTCTCTGACTATTCCGCTAACTCATTAAATGATGTGGCGGAAGAGGACCCTTCCACAATCTTTGTTCATTTTTTTACACAGCAAACGGAAGCCATACATAACCTTTAACAAAATTCATTTTTTAACTTTTTTTCCAGGTTATTCTGTGAAACATCAGAAAATCAATTTATGTATTTTTCCTGTTAAAACAAAGCCCCCAAAATTGAAACCTAACAGGTTAGAATAAGTTGTTAATTATCCACCCAGCCTTTGAATTCTTTTACTTCTGGTATTGGCCAAAACTGTCTAAATAGTACAGCTTCTTCTCTAAGGTAGACAGAAGCGATTATCACAATAGCTCAAACCACTGAAAGCATTTGTATTTTATAAATACAAGTCAGAGCCGGGCGTGGTGGCTCACGCCTGTAATCCCAGCACTTTGGGAGGCGGAGGCGGGTGGATCACGAGGTCAAGAGATCGAGACCATTCTGGTCAACATGGTGAAACCCCGTCTCTACTAAAAATACAAAAATTAGGTGGGCATGGTGGCACGTGCCTGTAGTCCCAGCTACTCGGGAGGCTGAGGCAGGAGAATTGTTTGAACCCAGGAGGCAGAGGTTGCGGTGAGCCGAGATCGCGCCATTGCACTCCAGCCTGGGTAACAAGAGCGAAACTCCGTCTCAATAAATAAATAAATAAATAAATAAATACAAGTCAGCAAAGACAAAAATTAAGATACTCATTTTCTCAATGATCAAAGACATGTGGCTAGCTCTGATGGGCAATCCAACCTCACAAAGTCTAACTTTCTGAAGAACCCTTCAGAACTTAAAAGATCACTGATGTAAGGTCACTAGCTGGCACCTCTTCTTATAATTACAATTTGGCATATTCAATGCAATAGCTAATAACTGACCCTTACATAATGACAACTACTATTAGAGAAATCATAGCATTTGAGAACAATGACATAAGATTAATCAAGGCACCATGGCTGACTTTTCAGAAGACTATATAAAAGGTTAAAAAAATTCAAAGTTAAATAACTGAAAATCAAGGTTAAGTAGCAAAATACTTGTAAATTGCCTTAAGCCCTGAATTGTGATAATATTTTAAAATTTTTTGTTTCTTGTTTGAGACAGTTTGTCTCCTAAGATACTGCTCAGAATAAAGATACTTGTCGAAATGCAATCGAAGTCATTTTCTAATACTTAGCATTTCTTGGAATTCTCCTAAGATCCAACCATACCCAAGGCAACATTTAAGTCTACACTGGGGTAAAAATTCTAAGTTACTTTATTCATTTTCAATTCACTATTTAGTTTTTCTCTTTTCTTACTTTGTAAAAAAATTTACCACCAACTTTCAATAAAATGGAGATGGATTATTTTCCTGGGTCTGGTGACACTGATATATATGAAAGTACACACTACTTTCCTAATGTTTTGGAACACACTTTTTCCAAGAAAAGCATAATTGAACTGCAGGTCTAAAATCAAAGCTGAATTCACACACTGATGCTCTCAATTCAATGTTTACTCAGTAATGCAAGAACCTATGCTTTTACATCAGGATTCCACGGCTGCATCCAAAGCACTCAAAGGAAAAATGTAATCTGACAACATTAGAAATAATCCCCCTATAACTGTTTATTAGAATGTGAATATATTCCAAATCAATTACTAAAAAAAAAATCAAATTACAGAGCATGCATAAAATACAAAGTAGCAATTTACAAATAGATATTATCTTCATAACCAACACACTAAAATAATAAAATGGCTATAGAAGAAAACCAAAATGACTGACTACAGCAATGCCTTCCGTGTGCCCCACACATCATGAGCACCGCAAAAGACAGAAGATCATGAAATATAGTAATCTAAGCAAGCCCACACAGACATATTTTTGGGGATTTCCCTTCCCACCATCCTGAACAGTATCACTGCAGTTGACACAACTTCCAGAAAACTGCAGAGTAAGTGCTTAATATTATCCACGAGGAAGCAAAACTAAATATTAGTGTGCACATTTCTGAATGAGAAACTAATTGCTTCATTGATTTCAACAATGTAGTGGAAGAAAACTATTTCAGGTCTCTACAATGCCTAAATGCATTCTATTTAAACTCAAGGTACTATTTCATTTTACATACTAAAAGAATACATGCCTTTAAGTGGGACCACTTGAGCAGAAATTAACCTCTCACTGTATTCTTTAGACATACTGAAACCAAACATTTAACTGGACTATATTCCATAATATACTGCAAAACTCAAAATATTAGCATTGTTAAAATAATTATCCATGCCTGCTGGTGGATATGGTGATAAAACTAGGTTGCATTTCACTTACTGGAAGGTTTTAAGACAAAATTAACACTTCAAATTTTGATACTACCAGCATTAAACCAGTTATTGCCTGAGCAATAAAATGCCACATAATCTACTGCTTGGAAATTGTTAGAGATCATTTAAATGTTCTGGGCTGCCTGATCATTGCAACAGAGGCACCTGAGATGGAATTCCACAAGTCTCTCCAGTTCACAGCCTGACAGGCAGCACCGTTTAACTTATGGCCCCATAACCATATTACTAATGAAACCGTAACAATCTTGTGTTTATTAAGAGAATTCTTCTCCAGAAAAAGTGCCCCCTTCTCTGATCAAGTTTGATGGTTACAAAAATTTAAAAACAAAATTTACTCAACTACATAAACCCATTAAGGCATTTAGAAATTGATGTCCAGAATAATGGAAAATTGTCAAGCTCTCAAAATCCTGCTATGTTTATAGGGCAATTCTTAGATTTGTGGAAATATACACTGCACTGAGAGAAGAGTGTATTACCTATAAGCTGCTCTGTGGCAAAATGGTAGCTTATTTCTAAGGTCTTCTGAGTTTGATCTGATCAAGACCAACAGGTCTGAGCTTCAAGTGATCAAGTTCTATTATGTCCTACAATGACAGGCTTCCATGATGAAAAGTAAACAATAACTGAGGAATCCAAACATTCAGTTTATTAAACTAAGGCTAGTGAAGCCATAGCATGAAAAAAAAGCTGCAGTCATTCGGGACAAGTGGATGATTTTATAAGGCTAAAATCGAAAGACTTAAGACATGGAAAAATTCATAAGTATGAAGTAATAAAACACAAAAGTGACACAGGAATCACAAATATATTTAAATCTCAGACCTGGGAAATGGACTACACAGCCCTCTAAGGGAGAGGAGGAGCGCCTCAGATATTCTGGCAGCACTGCACCTTTGGCTTGTTTTCAGTGGTTGGTGGGACATGAATGGGAACGACATTGTTGCTTGGAGACATGTCATTTTCCCGTCTGTCTGACATTTGCTTCTGAGAAACAATGCGGTAAATCTCTGAAGGAAAAAAGAAACCACGATACTTAGTGTGAATAAACCTATCAATAGGATAAAAGATCCGTAGAGGCAGGAGACACACCTGCATCAAAGACCATAAGGGAATTAAACAGAGAATACATAAAGTTTTATTTTCAAACGGCCACTGATTACAGTCAACCCCTTATTTTGACAGTTGCCCTTGGGGTAAGAAAAGAAACAAAGATTTTTCCATTTCAGACGGAAAGGTTCACCCAGTCCAATCTTTGTTTAAAGAAGTAAACCAGGCTGGGCTGTGGTAGCTCACGCCTGTAATCCCAGCACTTTGGGAGGCCAAGGTAAGCGGAGGCCACCTCCCAGGTTCAAGCGATTCTCCTGCCTCAGCCTCCCTGAGTAGCTGGGACTACAGGTGCGTGCCACCACACCCGGCTAATTTTTGTATTTTTAGTAGAGAAGGGGTTTCACCATGTTGGCCAGGCTGGTCTCAAACTCCTGACCTCAGGTGATCCACCCACCTCAGCCTCCCAAAGTGCTGGGATTACAGGCTTAAACTACCACGCCCACTGAGAATATCTTGTTCTTAAGAGATAAAATGTGTAAGTATTTAGTAGCAAAGGGCCACAATGTCTACAATTTACTTTCAAAGACTGAATAAGGGGAGAAAAAGTATATACATACAGAAAGATTAAAAAATGTGGCAAATGTTAACAACTGATGATTCCGGAGGAAGATTCAACAGTGTCCACTGTATTCATTCTGTAATACTTGAAAATCTTTTAAAGTTATAGAGAAAAAAGAGAAAGACGCATATTTTCAAACTGCTCTGAGAACGTATCAACCACCTGCAATAAATGAGTATTATTTGGATGCTAATTTGAACCGGAAAAAAAATTGATACAGGAAATTTTAATACTGCTTAGCTAATAGGATAAGGAATTATTGCCAATTTTTCTTTTTTTTTTTTTATTTTTTATTGCCAATTTTTAAGTGGTTCTGTTATGAGTTTACATTCTAATATTTTAGATATACATCCCAAAATGTCTACAGATGAAATGAAGTAATAGCTGGGTTTTGTTTCAAAGTAATGGAGGAAGGAGGCAGAGGAAAGACTGGTCATAAGCTGGTGGTTGTTGATGGCTACATGGGATTTCATGATACTATTCTGCTTTTGCGTTTTGGTTTTTCTTTTTGAGACAGAGTCTTGCTCTGTCACCCAGGCTGGAGTGCAGTGGCGTGATCTTGGCTCACTGCAACCTCCGCCTCCCAGGTTCAAGTGATTCTCTTGCCTCCACTTCCCAAGTAGCTGGAATTACAGTTGCATGCCACCACATCCGGCTAATTTGTGTATTTTTAGTAGAGATGGGGTTTCACCATGTTGGCCAGGCTGGCCTTGAACTCCTGACCTCAGGCGACACACACGCCTGGGCCTCCCAAAGTGCTGCAATTACAGGCACCCAGCCTAAATTCTTAATTCTGTAGTTGAAAGTTTTTTGGGTTTTTTGTTTGCTTTTTTTGTTTTTTTGAGGCAGTCTCTTAGAAAAGAATAGGATCATAAAGAAAAAAGAAAAAAAAAATGAAAGAGACAAGAGTCTCGCTCAGTTGCCAGGCTGGAGTGCAGTGGCACAATCTTGGCTCACGGTAACCTCTGCTTCCCAGGTTCAAGCAATTCTTCTGCCTCAGCCTCCAGAGTAGCTGGGACTACAGGCGTGGGCTATCACATCCAGCTAATTTCTGTTATTTTTAGTAAAGACAAGGTTTCACCATGTTGGCCAGGATTGGTCTCTATCTATCTCTTGACTTCATGGTCCACCCGCTTTGGCCTCACAAAGTGCTGGGATTACAGGCATAAGCCAGGGCGCCATTTATTTTAACTGACTTAGCATATATACTCTGTAAAGTGGGGCTAAAGTTTTCAGGTATTAATTTTATCAGAGTAGTGAGAATCTTTTAATTAGGTGTAGTTGTAGCTTTGTTCTTGGCAAGTGGCAATAGTTTAAATACATGTCAGTTTATTAAATGAGAGTATTTTTTATACCTTCAAGAAGCTTACATGGGTCAGGCTCAGGGGCTCACACCTACAATCCCAGAGTACTTTGGGAGGCTGGTGTGGGAGAATTCCTTTGAGCCCAAGAGTTCGAGACCAGCCTGGGTAACATGACAAGACCCTGTGTCTACAAAAAGTTTAAAAATTAGCTGGACATGGTGGCGCACCTATAGACCCAGCTACTTGGGAGGCTGAGGTGGGAGGATCAC
>PVKV010025749.1:0-20151 GCA_004027835.1 Alouatta palliata | reverse complement strand
GAGTTCTGCCTTCCTGTCCCGTTCCTCTTCTCTCCAAAAAGCTCTGACTGCAGCCTCTTGGCAGCTCAGAGGTTATCACTTCAGGGGGTGATGAAGGGGTCACTGGCAGCCCAAGGATGGATGGCAGGGAGGTTGAGCGCACCCTCACCTCCCCAGGAGTCTTCCTGGAATCCTGGGAGAGGAGCTGCTGGGTACAGCTGACCCTTCCGGCTCAGCAACGCCAGGAGTGCTCTGGCTAGAGGCTGTGGATCTCTATCCACTGAGGCAGCATGACCTCTTGCCCAGAGGGCTGAGAGAATGTTCCGGCATATCCCTGTTTGAGGTGGACCATATGGCTGAGTCCCAGATGCTGTGACTGCAAGGAGGGAGCTCAGAGAGGTGGGGTTGAGCAGCTTCATCCTGGCTTTTGCCCCGGATGGCCACTTTGCCTTGAATGCTTCCCCCAGGCCTTAGTAGGGCTGGAACTCCTTGTCATTTCCACTCCAGCAGAAATGTCACCTCTGCAAGGGGGCCTTCCTAACCACCTGACCCAGAGTGCCCCAGCACCGGCTGTCATCCTGTCCTAAAGTCACTCCTGGTGGCCACCCCCTGATCTTTTTCTATTTGTTTCCTCAGCATCTGTGTTTTCCAACCCCTACTCCCAAACAGAATATAAGCCCCTGAAGAACAGGGAACACATGGTTTCTGCCCCCTGCTGCCCCTTGGCACCTGGTAGTGGCTGGCACACCCTGGGAAGGCAGTGCATGTTTGTGGAAGGGACAGGTACCCAGGTGGGGCATTGGGCTGCACGGGAAGAAAGTGCCACAGGCTGAGACCTTGGGAGGGGCAGCGAGGAGGTGACCGGTACTAAGGTCACTTCACAGATGGTCTCTGAGGAAGGAAGAACAGAGGGACCCAGCGGTGTTGCTGGGAACAGCTAGCAGTTAGAGGCAGGGGGAGCACAAGATGGGGTGCTTGGGGGGGCTCTGGGACGCAGGCTGACGGACAGGCCCAGTGCAGAGTGGAGGCCAGAGAGGGCGTGACACAGGTGGCCGGAGAGAGAGTCAGGGCTAGTTCAAGGCTTGGCATTTTGCTTCGTTTTGTTTTTCTTGGCCAGCAGCTGTGCAGAGAGTGAGGAGAGGTTGGTGGGGCTGCCTTTCTGGTGGAGGTCAGAGTGGCAGAAGGGCAGTGTCACGGCGGAAGGGCTGGGTTGTCGGGCCTGAGAGTTGGAGGCTACAGTGAGCTCTCGTCACACTACCGTGCTGTAGCCTGAGCGACAGAGCAAGACACATTCTCTTAAAAAGGTGGGAGATGCGGGCACGGGGGCCAGTGGCTCACGCCTGTAATTTCAGCACTTTGAGAGACTGAGATGGGAAGATCACTTGAGCCCAGGAGTTCTTTACAAAAAGTAAAATAATTAGCTCAGCGTGGTGGCATGTGCCTCTAGTTCCGGCTACTCGGGGTGAGGATGCTAAGGTCGGAAGATGGCTTGAGCTCTGGAGGTCAAGGCTGCAGTAAGCCATGATGGCTCCACTACACTGCAGCCTGGATGACAGAGCAAGATCCTGGTTTGTTTGTTTGTTTGTTTGTTTGTTTTTAAAGTACACGGGGTGGCCAATGCCTCCCCTTGGGAGATCCTGGCCTGGCAGGTCTCCCAGGCTCCCCAGGGACCAGAGTCTTGCAGCCTGTCAGGGCCAAGCCAGGTCCAGCCCACCTGCCCACCTGCCATGTGCCCACCATGTGCCTGTATGTTTGTTAGACGCTAGCTGAGCAGCCCGAGTGCCAGGCTTTGTGCGGGGCACTGGCACTGGGGAGACAGCACCAGATGACCTCAGAAGAGAGCGGTGAGCAAGTCAGCCACGGCCACAGTGACTAACTATGCCCAAGCACAGTGCGGCGGCTGCCAGAGAAGATGCCCTGAGCCAGGTCTTGGAGGCTGAGTCAGTGCTTGTACTGCAAAAAAGAGAAAGGGAGTGAGAGATTGATGGCGACTGGAGGGACAGGAAGGACCTGCAGGGGCCTGCCCATGGCCTTCCTGGTGCTCCTTCCCCGTCTCCACTGCAAGCCCAAGGCTGCTCGCAGCCTCCTCCCAGGTCTCCATGCTGCCAGGCACTACCCTTTCCAGTCTGGCCTGTCAGACCTTCCTGAAACACTCCTTCAAAGGGCCACGTCGTCCCCACAGCCGCCCACTCAGCCCACATGCCCCTTTCCCAATGTTTCCTCTGCGGGGTTTGCCCATGCTGCATGTTCTCCTCGGCCTTCCTCGCGGGCCTCGCCTGCCCTCTGCACACAGCCCTGGCTGTGTCTGGTCCTCTTCTTCCTTTGCACCTGTCACCCCCAGCCCACAATAGTGGCAGCTCCCATGTGCACAGCACAGCTGTGTCCCAGCTGCTGTCCTCAGCGCTCGCCCCTCCTAGCAGCCCTAGGCCCTCAGACTTACTGTCATTCATATTTTACAGATAGGGAAACTTTCCAGGGTCACCCAACAGGGAAGTGATACAGCTGAGATTATTTTATTTTATTTTATTTATTATTATTTTTTTAAAGACGGGGTTTCACCATGTTAGTTGGGCTGGTCTTGAGCTCCTGACCTCAGGTGATCCGCCCGCCTTGGCCTCCAAAGTGCTTGGATTACAGGCATGAGCCACCACGCCCAGCCAGGATTATTTTATTTTTGAGGCAGGGTCTCACTTTCCCAGACTGTAGTGGTACAGCCTCAACCCCCTTGGTTCCGGTGATCCTCCCACCTCAGCCTCCCGAGTAGCTGGGACTATGGGCGTGTACCACCACACCCAGCTAATTTTTGTATTTTTTGTAGAGTGGGGTTTTGCCATGTTGACCAGGCTGGTCACAGACTCCTGGGCTCCAGTGATCTGCCTCAGCCTCCCAAAGTGCTGAGATTATAGGCATGAGCCACTGTACCTGGCCTAGAGCTAAGATTAAAGTCCTGCCCTTGACCACTGCAGGGCACTGCCCGTAGCCTGTCCAGCTCTCTCCTTGGCTCTGGACATCCTGGACCACACCTGCCACTTCATGGTGAAGTACCCTGCTTGGCCTTTGGTCTTTAGTCCCAGTTCACACACAGGAGGACAAGAGCCATACCTCCCTTCCCTCATCAGTGCAGAAGTGCTGGATAAAGCCTGTCAATCAGTTCATTGTAAAAGGGGGTGCAGGGGTTGACAACTAACTAGTGTAGGAGCAGAGGACCTGGGGGTGGATCTCGGCAGAGCAATTTGCAGGGCACTGCTGGGCAGGAGTCCCTCATGCCCAAGTGTCTGGGCTCTGTATCTCCCTCAAGCTGTAGCTAAGGGCCCAGGGAGCAGGAGCAGAAGCAGATGCTGGAGAACAGAACTTGAAGGACAGGACTGACAGTGTTGAGGTCACACAGGCAAGTGCAGGCTCAGCCAGAGCCTCAAGGCCATAGTAAGCGTTTTGACTCCCCCCATCACCCCAGACAGAGTCTCATTCTGTCACCCAGGCTGGAGTGCAGTGTTGCAATCTCAATTCACTGCAACTTCCACCTCCCGGGTTCCAGTGATTCTCCTGGCTCAGCCTCCCAAGTAGCTGAGATGACAGGCGTGAGCCACCACCCAAGCCTGAGGGTTTTGACTTTGTGCAGAACTGGGGAACCCCTGGACGGTTTTGGGAGGAGAAGAAACAAAATCTGCTTTATAAAACTTTTAAACATGATTCTGGCTGCTGCGTTGAGAATAGACTGTTGGGAATGGAGAGGAAGAAGGTGATTGTAGTTATCCTGGCAAGAGACGGCAGTGGTTTGGCCTGGGGAAATAGCAGTGTGGGCGGTGAGAAGTGGTCGGAGTGTAGGTGCATTTCCCAAGTACAGACAGTGGGATGTGCGACGCAAGAGAACACAGACGAGGACTCTGGGTCTGCATAGCTGGCAGGATGGAGACGCCCTTTGCCTACCCTAGGCAGGATGCAGGTGGAGCAGGTTTGGGGAGGAAATCAGGAATTTGTTTCTTATCCTGGGGCATCTCTTGCAACACAGTAAACCTCTGGTCAAACTATGTCTTCCAGTTTGGGGTTTGGAAAACATGGGCTTCAAGTGACGTAAGTCATGGGGGATAAAGGTTTGCATCTACTCAGAAAACATTAGCTGCAGTCTTGACTATTCATTTATTCATTCAATCATTCATTCATTTGACAAATACTTATTAGACATGTACCATGTGCCAGGCATGGTGCTAGGTTCTGGAGACTTTGCAGTGAAAAGAAACTGCCCTCAGAGAGCTTACATTCCAGAAAGGGAGGGGAAATAGGTGATAAATAATAAGCAAGTAAATTGCAAAGAGGCCAGGTGCTGTGGCTCACTCCTGTAATCCCAGCACTTTGGGAGGCCAGGGTGGGTGGATCAGGAAGTCAGGAGTTTGAGACCAGCCTGACCAACATGGTGAAATCCTGTCTGTACTAAAAATACTAAAAATACAAAAATTAGCCAGATGTGGTGG
Organism: Alouatta palliata; assembly: GCA_004027835.1. Classification (NCBI taxonomy): domain Eukaryota; kingdom Metazoa; phylum Chordata; class Mammalia; order Primates; family Atelidae; genus Alouatta; species Alouatta palliata. Next base: position 15,703 of record PVKV010025749.1, on the reverse strand, counting down.
TGGGCACCTGTAATCTCAGCTATTCAGGAGGCTGAGGCAGGAGAATTGCTTGAGCCTGGGAGGTGGAGGTTGCAGAGATCCAAGATCATGCCACTGCACTCCAGCCTGGGTGACAGAGCAAAACTCTGGACAGATAAACAGAGACAGACAGGGTAGGGGGGAGGCAGGCAGATGGAAGCTTGGGCAAGTGGGCCTCACTGAGAAGGTGGGCCTGGAGCAACGGCTGGAAGGCGGAGAGAGGAAGGTGCCGTGTCTGGTCAGAAGGCCTGGGCAGGGCACCAGCTCCAGGGAACAGCAGACAGGTCATTGGGACCACTTGAGTCTTTGCAGACACTTAAGATCTTGGCTTCCTCTCCTAGGTGAGGAGGAAGCCAGGATTTGCACCCAGGAGCAACATACTGTGAGGCCAGTTGCTTCTCTGGAAATCAGCCTTCACCACCTCTTTGCTATCTCTGAGAAGGCTGGTGGAGGCCTGTCTTGAAGGATCGTTGCTTCTCACCCTAGGTGTCTGCCCTAAGTGGCTGAGTGTTTGCAGAGCCAGCTGCCAGCAGTGGAGCGGGGGTAGGGAGGGTTCTGGCCTGGCCCATGTCCACTGATTCCCGTGAGGCCCAAATAAGCCCTTATCCTGGAGAGGGGTTGCGTGTGGGAGAGAGGCTGGCTGCAGCGTCCAGAGATGGAAACAAAAGGGAATAAACAGTCGGAAGGCACAACGGCCCAGGCAGATCGCAGGGGCAGCAGCTTGCTGCGCTGAGTACAGTCAAGCTGTTTGTAAGAGTGAGAGGAAAAACACAAGAGCAAGCGCTGAAAGAGTGCTGTCCTGTGTGCCCCTGCCCAGCCCCACCCAGGCCTCCGTAGCAGGGGGGGTCTGGGCTGGGTGAGGCCTGCCAGAGGTCCATGCTGGGGGCGTGGGCTGCAGAGCCCAGCCCTGTGCTTGCACAGCTGTGAGCCCTGAGCAGGCAGGGCTGTTTTGGAAACTATCCTGACTTGTGAAGCCTCAGCAAGGCGGCACAGCTATGGTTTGGGAGAAACCCAGATGGTGCCTCTCTTCGCCCAGAACCTTCCTCTCCCCTCCAAAAGGGATCAGACACTAGGCTGAGAAGCCCTGGCTGCCTTCCAGTCAGGCAGGCCCTGGGCCTGACTCGTAGCCCCCAGCCCAGCTGCTCTTGTGGGCTGTCTCAGCCCATAACCAGCTGAGGTGCTGAGCAGGTGTTCGTGGGTGAGTCACTGGAGGAAGCCAGGTGTGCCAGCCAGGCTAGGCTCAAGTGGGTAGCTGGGCTGGGGGGCTCAGGCTCCTAGCCCGTGGCCACCCTGCTCCTGTGCCATCTAAAGAGATGGCGCCTCTGTGAACTACCCTGGCTCTGCTCCTGCTTCCTCCCCTCTAACCCAACGGCTGCTGTGGCCTCACAGAGGCCAAGGGCTGGGAGCCTGCCTGCCTCTGCCCCAGCTAAGAGTCAGCTTCAGGGCAGCTGGGCGGTCCTTGCTGGGACTGGGTCCAGGCTGCCCAAATTGGGTGCATGGACTGAGCCAGAAGGAGTGGCCAGCTGTAGACACCTGAACTTAGGCAGGTCACATTCCCTCCAGAGGGGTTCAGAGCCTATTTGTTTAGAGGGGTTGGGCAGTGTATTCAAAAACTAAATTGGGGGTGGGGCAGCTAATAGATTAGGTTGACATAGTCAACCAAATGCACTGTGTAGGCCTCTGGCGAAGCTCCCTTCAAACAGACCAACGGTTCGAGGACATTTTAGAGATAGAGAAAACTGAACACAGGTGTTGGATGATGATAAGGAAGTCTTGATGATTTTGTTAGGAAATAAATGGTATTATGATTAGATTGGGGGGAAATCCTTATCTTTTCTGTAGAAGTTCTTTATGGGTAAAACGATACAATGTTTGTATTTGCTTTAAAATTCTCTGGAAGGAGAAGGGCAGGAAGGGGAGTGGAAGGCAGGGGCTGAAGACACAGGCTAGGTGGAACAAAGATGGTCACGATCATTGCTCACAGTGAGGGACAGTTGGGGACTTAGTCTGTGGTCTCTCTTCTTCATGGTGTTGCAAACCTCCACAGCGAAGGGTTAAACCAAAAGACAGGGATTCGGGGGAGGGTGGGTCCACAGATGCGGAGCGGCCCTCAGGGTGGGTGGGAATGGGTGTGGGTCTGTGGGGGGATGAGTGGCTGGGGGTGGGTGGGTGTGGATGTGGGTCTCTGGGTGGGTAGGAGGGCTGTTTATGTTTGGGTGTGGGGAGGATGAGTGGGTGTGTGAGTGGGTGGGTGTGGGGTCTGTGTGGGGGATGAGTGGGTATATGGGTCTCTGTGTATGTGGGTGTGTGTGTGGGTGGGGGGTTGGGTATGTGTGGGTGTCCCTCCTCTCCTGGGAAGTATGTGGGGTCCATTTTCCAGATGAGAACACTCAGGATCCGAGAGGTCACAGTTTGTAAGGGAGAGGAGGGGGTCCAGGTCTCGGAACCCAGTGCTCTGACCCACTGCCACAGCCGAGGTGTCCAGGCCAAGTCCTAGGAGCACCTCGGCACTCAGCCTCCACCCTGTGTGAGTGACAGCCTCCCTTCTCCTCCCCAGCTGTCCTTGCTCAGCCGGCTCCTGGGCCTCATGAGGCCATCATCTCTCAGGCAGTACCTGGGCTCTGTGCCCTTGCCACCCTGCCAGGAGCAACAGCCAAAGGCCAGTGCCGAGCTAGACCACAAGGTAAGCACCCAGCACCTGCCAGCGCCACCACCATAGGGAGCAGGGGAAGGTAGGGCTGTCCATATGGCATGGCCTATGGGTCCTTCCAGAACCCCAGAGCCATGCCAAGGAGAGACCAACAGGCCGCCTCCCTGTGTTGGGTGGAGCTGCTCAGCATCTCTCCTGCAATTTATGCTGTTATCCGTGCCACAGGGGCAGGGGACACCTTATACGGAGGCCGATGTCCACCTGTCCGTGCTCGTGTGCCTTCTGTCGATATGGGGTTGTCTGTTAGTCTTACAGCACAGTTGAGGGAGGATGCAGGAGCTGAATGCTGGCGAGGGGATGGGAGCACATCAGGATAAGTGCAAGGTTGTCTAGACATGCAGGACACCCCTCCTGCAGGCAGAGCTGGCCCAGCCTCCCTGTTCATTTTCACTACGGTTGTCAATGAGGCTGAGTCCTTGGCCTGTCCCCAGTTCTTCCTAATTCACTTTCCAGGCATTGCCCAGCTTTCCTGAAAGCCAAGCTTTGGTGGGAGTCAGGAGCAATAGGGCGCCCCAGGGCCTGCAGGTTGTGGAGTTTGTAACAGTGAGGCCTGTGAGTCCCTGGGGGAACATCAGAGCAGGGATGATGGTGGCTGTGAGGGCTTCAGAGTGGGCATCCCAGGCCCAGCTTCCTGGGGAACAAGGCTTAAACCTTGATGCACTCTCCTGCCCCTCGGGACTCTGGAATGAAGAATGGAGATAGGGATCATCTTAATTGGGGAAGGTGGTAATTCCAAAAACTCACTCGGAGGCTGGATGTTGATGATACAGAAGTCCAACCTTTGGGCATCACTCTGCAAATCAGATAATTAATTACTTAATGAACACAAATGAACCATTAAGGAGATATGCTAATCCCCAGGTGTGCGTTCCTCTCCTGGAACATGTGTGGAAGGCTGTCTTTCAGTTGTGCCTAATATTAGTGCGTTTATGAGGCTGCTGCCTCCCAGGAGAGCGTGAGCTGTCTGCATGCCCCTTCTCTTGTGCCAAGTATTTCCCCAGAAACTGAAGCTGCTTATGGGCTGGTTACGGGGCTTCTAGAAAGGAGGTGGGGGTCAGCCCTGGGGTGGTCTGTGTGAGCAGGACTCAGGAGGCCTGGGCACTGGGGAAGGAAGAAGAAAGAGGCTCACGTCTGGGTGAGTGGAGAGCATGGCCTGCAGTACCTTGGGGGCCAGTCCCAGGCCTTACCTAGCAGAGACGTGGTTCCTGCCAGGCTCACTGCAGTTCAGAGGCTGTCCAGGCGGCAGAAGACGTCCTTTCAGCAGCTGGGGAAGAAGGGCAGTGAGCAGGCTGAGGGTACCCTTTCTTTTGAGGACTGTTCTCACACACCTAAAGAAGGTTTGCAAGCATCCCCCGCTTGGCCACTATATTGGAAATGACCTGTTTGGCCTGAAGACATGGAAGCACTGTGCAGCTAGGCGGAGCCCCAAAAGGGTAGGGTGCTCTGGTCCAGAGCAGTGGAGGGGCAGGCGAGGCCCAGGCAGCTCTCAGAAGGCCTCTGCTGCAGCACAAGAACACCTCAGATTCTGCTGCACTCCGCTTCACCTGTCTCCTAGTGAGGGAGCCCTGGGCAGAGGAGGGTGCAGGGGCAGAGCAGTGTGAAACAGGCCCCTGGGCTGGGCGCTGTTCTAACTGGGAGGGGCCAGGTGGGGCAGGTGACTGGGCTCCACTCCCACCCCAACCGACTCACTCATTAGGCCTGAGCATGTTTCATCTTCAAAGAGGTTAGATGGGCCACTCACCAGCCAAAACCAGCGGCGGTGGCGGCATCCACCCTATTTTATAAGGAGTGGTGGTCTGGGCCATGTCTGAGCCTTTCATCCCCAGAACTCAAAGTCTTTGCCTTTTTGTTTCCCTTCCGTGCAATGGGGAAACTGAGGCTAGAGTGAGGTTGAACTGAGGTGGCCCAGCCTGGAGGAGATGGCTACTTTCCCAGCCTTGGGGCTGCTGAGCTGAGCCTCTGCCCTTTGATGGCTGCCCATCCCCCAGACCCTCTCACTCCCGTCTGGGAGATTTCCTTCCCTGTGCGGCTGGGTCACAGCCCTCCTCCAGCCCTGCAAATAAATACTTCTGCCTCGCTCCTTCCCCACCTCCTCTCCCTGTCTCAGGCCTTGGCCCTGCCTCTCTGGGATGAGGCTGGGAGAGCTGCTCCTGGTGTCCAGGGCACAACTTTCTCTCCTCATTGATCCCGTGGCAAATAAAGTTGTCCCTTTGCTTGCCCCCTGTCCAGCTAGACTGTGGGCACAGCCAGTGTCTCTCAGCGCTGCATCCCACATTTGGCAACAGATGAAGAAATGAACAAATCCAGTTTTAATTCCTGTGTCCTTCTCTGAACTCCCTTCTTCCACCCTGTTCTGGCATCTGCTCTCCTGCCATTCTAGAAACCTCCCGCCTCCTGCACACCATCTGACTAGCCTCTAATGGTGGCCCTCTGTCTCTTAAGGTCTCTGTATCATTAAGGCCACAAGAGCTTATAGCCTGGCCTTCTCCTGCAAGAGATCCTGGACTAAAGAAGTGTTACCTGCGTGCGGCAGAACCAATCCTAGCATATCATTTGTAATTAGAAGCTAGTGAGGTCCTGCCTGGGAAAGCACCAAGCACTTCAGCAAAGGAAGCTATGCGCTCCTGCTGCAGCTGTGCATGGCGGTCAGGAACTGGAGAAAGTCAGGGGCAACACAGGTTCCTGCAGTGGCCGTGTGTCCTAGCTTTGGCCACAGAGTCCTAGCTGAGCAGGCAGAGCTTATATGGAATGTAAGAGCTTCTGCGGACTATCCTGCTTAGTGAGCTGATGAGAATAGTTTTAGCATTTTGAAGAGCTGGATAAAGAAAACAGAGCTGAGCCCCTTTTTGTTATCGATGACCCTGTGCATGCCTGGTTTGAACTGGGCTTTATTCCTGGAGAAGAATAAACATCTGGGTTGGTGTGATGCTTGGGGGTCTGGTATAGCCCATCGAGAGGCAGAGACCCTATTTGGCTGACAGAGGTGGGAGAGGGTGGTTTCCTGTAGGAAAGTTAAGACAGGAGAGTATAATACTTAGAGCTGGCTTCCAAGTGCTTCCCTTTGGCCCTTGGATACCGATTTGCCACAGTTGCCTTCCCAGGCAATCAAGGGAGACTGTCCTTTTGGGCGCAGACAGAAAAATGTTGCATAACTTGACTCAGTGACTCAATTTGCCACTGTTTCTCCAAGCTACCACCTGAACCCACCAACCTAGAACCAGGGGCTTCCTGGAGCAGATTGTTTCCTTGTAGCTAACTTGTATAAACCCTAGCTGGCCAGATGTTGTCTGGTGTGTTCTATCCAGCTTCAGGACTCGGTCATGAGGGTCATGGCCCATTCACGTCTGTTTTTTGAGACAGGGCCAGTCTCATTCTATCGCTCAGGCTGAAGTGCAGTGGCGCCATCAAGGCTCACTGAAGCCTCGCCTTCTCAGGCTCAATAGATCCTCCCACCTCAGCCTTCCAAGTAGCTGGGACAGGCATGCACTACCATACCGGACTAATATTTATTTATTTATTTATTTGAGACAGAGTCTTGCTCTGTTGCCAGGCTGGAGTGCAGTGGCATGATCTCGGCTCACTGCAGCCTCCGCCTCCCGGGTTCAAGCGATTCTCCTGCCTCAGCTTCCCGAGCAGCTGGGACCACAGGCACATGCCACCATGCCTGGCTAATTTTTATTGTTAGTAGAGACAGAGTTTCACCATGTTGGCCAGGATGGGCTTGATCTCTTGACTTCGTGATCCCCCCACCTCAGCCTCCCAATACTTATTTATTTATTTATTGAGATGGAGTCTTACTCTGTCACCCAGGCTAGAGTACAGTAACCTGATCTCGGCTCACTGCAACCTCCATCTCCCAGCTTCAAGCCATTCTCCTGCCTCAGCCTCCTGAGTAGTTGAAATTGCAGGCATACACCACCATTCCTGGCTAATTTTTGCATTTTTAATAGAGACGGGGTTTTGCCATGTTGGCCAAGCTGGTCTCGAACTCCTGACCTCAGGTGATTCGCCCACCTTGGCCTCTAAAAGTGCTAGGATTACAGGTGTGAGCCACCATGCCCAGCCAGTTTTTTCTTTTTTAAATAGAGATGGGGTTTTGCCATGTTGCCCAGACTGATCTCAAAACTCCTGAGCTCAAGCAATCCTCCCACCTCAGCCTCCCAAAGTGCTGGGATTACAGGTGTGAGTCACCTCAGCAGACCACCATTCACTTCCATTGAGATTACTGATGTTTAGGCTGTGTCAAACCTGCCATTTAGTATTACACTCCTCCTTACCACACTTCCTAATTGTTTCTTGCTTTTCTTTTTGTTCTACTGATACTCCGTTTTTTGTTGTTTTTGAGACAGTCTTAAACTCTTGACTTCAGGTTATCTACCTGCCTCGGCCTCTCAGAGTGCTGGGATTACAGGCATGAGCCAACAAGCCCGGCCTGCTGATGTCCTGTTGATGAGGCTTTGAATTCCATTTTTCCCCTTAGGGATTTGGGGGGTATACAGTACCAGGATCTTTATGGTAGGGTGGAAGTTTTTCCCCCGGTTGGTTAAATTTGGGGACTGTGAAATTGTCAAGTGTTTCCCGTTGTATGGAAAGAAAACTAAGGACCACAAAAGGGGAAGGTCTCAGAGCTGGGGCAGAGTCGAGGCACCAGGAGCCTGGTCCCCATTCCCCCAGCTGCCTCCTGGGCATGTCCTCCTTCCAGCCGGATAATGTCCTCAATAGAAAACTAAGGGACAGTCTGCTGGTTCTGCAGCTGTGATGGTCTGTCGGGGGGCACCACCCAGACCAAGGCCCCCGACTGAGTGCAAGTGGCCCTAGTCAGCTTCCTTGAGGGGCATGCCACTTAAGGTCCCCAGCTCATGCTCCTGAGGCCTGGGGATGTGTGGCTTATTAGAGAATTGCATTCGTACAGAATGGAGTTATTGGGAGTGGGTGTGTGCTCCAGGGATTGGGTGATGCTCTAGGGTAAACTTAGCCCAGCTGGGCCGACTCCACTGCACTCACGCTCACTCTGAGTAGCTCCGCCCATGTTCTGCAGAGGGCGTGGCCTCTGCTGTGTGTGTGTAAGCAGGTGCTGTGCACATCTCCTGTATATCCTTGTGGTGTGCCACGTGTGCGATAGAGTTGGCAAACAAGTTTTACTACTTCTTTCCTGCTGCTGTTACTGCAGTTGTCTGTCCCTGCGCTGGGTGACCCTGCCAAGAGCTGCCGTAATGGGAGGTTGTGATGGAGAAAGGCCTGGCTGTCACTGCGAGACCAGGCAGGGAGCGGGGTGCAGCCCTGTGGCAGCTGTGTGCTGGCCTCTGCCCTCTCTCACTGGCATGCTCAACTCCAGCAATGGGACATGTGTTCCTCTGCGCACCAGCCACTCACCCTCTGTCCCCTGAAAGGCAATCGGAGCCTCTGCCCCCCGTTCCCCCCATGCTCTCTGCCTTCCCACTTGGAAGTGTCTGTCTCTTCCCTCCTGCCCCACTGGGCTGGGGACCTTGGTCAGGCCACGGTCAGGAGGGTTGGGAGGGAACTAACTGGTTTTGAGGAACAAAAAATGGATATTCAGAACTTATGAGTTCCTATCCTGGCGGTTCTGTCTTACTTCCTCCAAAGTACAGAACATCAAACATCTTTTAAAAAAACCTCAAAGAGGTGGCCTCTGGGAAGCTGACTCCCCAAGAGAGGGGACCTCTACAGATCTGGGGACAGGCCAGTGCTCTGGGCATCCCAATGCCAGGCAGAGCCCAGGCTCGGGCCAGCTTTGTTTGCGTCCCAGAAATTCTGGTTTCTTTGCAAGTGTATGAGCAGCCTTGAAGTGACAGAGTTAAGCTGCGGAGGCAGGCTTGCATTCTTCAGCCAGCTTTTGCTCAGGGCCTTGGCAGTATCTGGGCCTGCTCCCTGCCCCACCCAGGCCCAGTCCTCCCGGAGACCCTTCTCGGCCTCTCTCCCTAGGCAAGTGACTCATCAGCTTCTAACCTAACACTGTACCTGGGTCTCCTCATCCTTTAACTCTTCTTGGGCAGCCCTGTGGATTGCCTTCCTCTCATTCCGACTTAGGAAAATAGACCCTAGTGCCTGTCACATCGTATGAAACCTTCCGCCAGCTGGCCTGATGCACAGCTTCACTGCTACACATCTCACCGTGACATTTGAATTGCAGCAGTGATGGTCTCCCAGAAACACTCTGTTCTCACACCATGTCTTTGCTCTTGCTGTCCCTCCTCCCTGCAGAGCCCAGCCTGTCTCTCCTGTCCTTGGATTGCTGCGGGCATGGCTCAACCCCTGGCTTGTTTACACGTTGCTTCACAAACCTGAACAGCCACATTTTAGGGTCAATCCAGAGGCTCACCTCAACCACAGCCCCCATGGCTCCCCCTAAAATGCCTCTCCCTGTCCAGGTACAGTGGCTCATGCCTGTAATTTCAACGCTTTTGGAGGTCGAGGCAGGAGGATCATCTGAAGCTAGTGGTTCATAGACTACCCTCCACAACATAGGGAGACCCTATCTCTGCAAATTGTTTTTTTTAATTAGCCAGGTGTAGTGTTAGCAGGACACGCCTGTGGTCCTAGCTACTTGGGAGGATGCTGTGAGCCTAGGACTTCAAGGCTGCAGCGTTCAAGGCTCCCAGCTGTGTTCTGAGGTGGGCCAGGTACAGTGGGGAAGGTCCCTCACATGCTGTCCTCATTCTGCAGGAACAGCTGCCAGGCCCAGCATGGCCTTCCCAAGTGCTTTCTGTACACCACCTTTTCTGTCCCTCTTCCCTGTCTTTGCCAGGCCTTTTTAGTGATGGAAACACAAACATAAATCCTTGAAAGCCCTGGGATAGCTCATCAGGCTTAGAGGGACCAAGGGCTAGACAGTATCGAGAAACCTCAGTATCCCACCCTCCTCCTCAGGACTCTGGCCGTTGGCGCATTCCCAGACAGGCTGTCCCCTCCTTCCTTCCCTCAGCAGCCCTAGGCAAGTGAGTCATCAGCTTAACCTAACATCCTTTAACCCTTCCTGGACGAGAAAAAGCTTCTGCCCTCCTATCATAACCCGAGTGGCATCTCATTGGCTTGGCTTGGGTCAGGTGCCCATCTGTAAGCCCGTCACATTGCCCAGCTAGCTTACAGTGAATAGCCAGCCTGCGACATGTGTCCACCCCTCGAGTCAGGGCTAGAGTCACCACCATGGAACAGTTTGGCCTGAGTGTAGGGGACAGGAGGCTGGGACACTCTTACAAAGGAAAGGAAAGGACAGGACCCCTGGCCGTCCACAGCATCCCTGTGGTTCAGTCATGGGCAGTGGCCTTGTGCTCTGGTGTCCCTGGGAAGGATGAGGAGGGCAGTCCAAGGTTCTGGCCAGCTGTGCCGACACCCCGGAGACATTTCGGTAAGCGAAAAAGCGAAAGACAAGAGGGGGAAGCCATGGGGAAACCACTGAGGAAACAACACCCTGGCTGCTGTCAGTGACCCCCTCCTGCACCCCACACGCTCACACGCACTGACACATACACCAACACACATGTGTACAGGCGTGAACTCTTACACAGATGCACCGAGAATCTTGGCCCTCTCTGGGCACTCGGCAGAGCTAGGTTTTCTGGTCCAGATCTCCCTGGGGTCAGGGTCTCTGGTCCCAGCTGGAGGAGCAAGAAGATCTGGCCAATCCCTGCCTCTCGTCTCTCTGACCCCCACTAGCAGGAAGCCAGAGAGGAAGGTGGGCTGGGTGGGAGCCCTCTGCCCTCCAGCAAGGACTTGCCTCCAATGCCTTGGCTCCTGCCCCCAGCAGACAGAGGAATGGGGAGACGCTCCGAGATGACCTCCCCATGGCAGATCCGCAGCCTTCCATCTCTTTCCCTCCCCAGCCCCATGCACCAGGCCTCCATATTCCCTCTCTATAGGCAGAAGCCAGGGTTGCTCAGGGCCCAGGCCCCAGCTAGGGGTGGAACTTAGGAGAGCCCCGCTGTGAAGGGTCTCAGATCTCTGAACTCACCTCCGGGAAGCCAGAGGTGCAGGCAAGGGCTCCAGTTCTGAGGACGTAGAGGGTGTAGGCACGTGCTGGGCCTCAAGGCCTCTGCATCCTGGAAAGAGACACCCACCTCTGCCCAGCAGGGCTCAAAAGCAGACTTCCATTCAATGGCCATTCACTGCAGTGGAGCTGGAAGTCCTACCTATCCAGCTGCTGTCAGCTTGTCTCCCGTCACCCTAAATGGACCTCATCCCTGCTCCATGTTTAGGATACCACTCACCCCCACCCTATGCCCTAGCAGGCACTTTCATTGACAGAATTGGGTGTCTCTCCTGGTAGACCCTGTGATCAGTCTGGCAGGCCCCATCAGTAACACCTGCTCTCTGGCCTCTTAGCCCTGTGTCTTCTGGGACTCTGGGTTGGGAAGAGGTCTTAGGTCACCCACCTCATTTCCTAGTGGTCAGTCATATGTCTTCATTTCTTCCTCACTACGACCTGTCCTGGTCAGAGTCACTTCTCAAGTCAGCTTGACTTTGGGAACAGAACTTTCGAAACCGCCCTCTGCTTCCTTCTTTAGTGCCTGCCAAAGTCAGGGTCAGGGGGGTGCGACCTTGGAAGGAAGGAAGGAAGGAAGGAAGGGAGGGAGGGAGGGAGGGGAAAGGAAAGGAAAGGAAGGAAGCTGCCTGGGCAAGGGGAAGAGGTTATGCGATCTGCTCATGGGGAAGAGAAGACATGCCAGCCTCGTCCTGGTGGCCAGTGCCACACTCCAGGATGGGCTCAGATGGCATGTACCTAGAAAAATGCATCCCCTCTTGCCTGGTGTCCTAATGGACATACTAGTCACCTGCGCCCTAGCCCCCTCCCGAGACCGAGGCTCTTGGCCTGGGGCCTGAGTAGCCCTACCTCGAATTACTCATGACTAATTATTGTGCTCAACCTGTGTGGATACCTAGACCATGCCCCGGGGGCCCAGGCTGCAAAGGGCATTCCTCCTCCACCCTGGGGGAGCAGCCTCAGCCTCGCCCTATCCTGTGGACCCTTGCTTTCTCCCAAGGGGGATGTCCACAGTGTGTCCTCTTTAGAGACCCCACCACTACCCACGCACACTTGGGGAGCTTGCCCTGCGGAAGGCTCAGAGCCCAGACATCTGCTCTTGGGCCAGACCTGCCCTTCCTCGACACAGGGTCATGTACATCAGGGGGCCTCCCCACACTGCCCAGGCCCTCTCTGCCTGCCCTACTGCACCAGGATGCTGTGAAGTGGTACTACATAGGTTTAAATTAAACCAAAAAAGGGAAAAAAGGATTGTGGCCCAGCCGCAGCCTCGGGTCTGAAAGGGTCCAGGTAGACCAGTGCAGCTTCAGCCTCTCCCAGACTCCACTGGCTCTAGAGTCCATCTTCAGTCCTCAGAAGACTCAGGTGTGGCAGTGATGACGCCTCAGGCAGAACGCTTCTCCTGGGCTAGCCTGCACCTCTAGGCTCGAGATTCCCTAGGGCTGTACGCATGCTCCTAGGCGGCCACCACCCGGGGCCCATGAGTATAGAAAGGGGAAAGCATGGGGACTGCCCTGGTTCCTGGTACCCCAGGCCAGAATCCCAGCACCGGCAGACATCAGAGCCAGCTTCCTGAGTGAGAGGCAGGGATGCCTAGGGTTGATTCCCCTGGGCCGCAGCAGCCTGGCTGGGAGAGCCGTGCTCTTTGGGTCCATCTTCGTCCTTCCCAGCAGGTGTCCCTGGGTCAGCCTCAGTTCTCCCCACAACACACACACAGCAGCTGCCCCAGAGCCTGGCTGGAACTGCTCCCGCAGGGTCCTCCTGCCAGAGACAAAGTCTGTCTGCCCCACTTGGTCTGCCAGCCTTCAGGAGAGGGCTTGGCCCGAAGGGGGAGAAAGGTTATACGTTCTGGCCAGCATGAGTGGCTTCCTGGGAGAGCCTCTCCCTCCTCCTTTCCTGCCCTCCTTCAGCGTAAATAGCCTAGGCCACAGCCCGCTCCCTTGGCATTGGCTAGAGGGGAATTTTCTAAAGGATGAAGTTCCTGGGAAATGTCCACCCTTTTCCCTTTTGTCTGTGACAAAAGCGCTGCTAATGGATCCTGCTTGACTTGGGAGTCTTAGCTCGAGGTGCCTGGGGTCAGAACTAGTTAGACTAGAATATGGAGACGCTGACCTCCCTTCTTCTGGTGACAGTCCCTGTCTGCTCTCTGTCGTCACTCAGCCTTGTCATTCCTTCCCCAGCGGGAGGGCATGACCTGCTTTTAAGGCTCTAGAGCCAGGAGTGAGGCATTCCTGCATGGAACTTCTGAGAAGAGCCAGCCCACCAGGCTCTGGGGAAAGACCCAGAAAATGGGAGCTGTGGGCCTTGCTGGCAGCGGCGGCAGGAACAGGCCCGGCTTTCATCAGATCTGGGCATGCCTGCAGACTCGGCCTGTCCCCACGATGTTGACTGAGGTTTCCGGGGTCCCATTTCCCATCAGGGCTTCCCAGCCTGACTAATGTGCCATGAGGGAGGAGCTAGGCTGCCCTAGCTGGCCAGGGTCCCATCTTCAGACAAGGTCCTGAGGCCTGGAGGAGTGGAGCCTCCCAGTGCCCATGGAGGGCTAACCCTGAGGCAAACTGACATCCCCACCACACCAAGCAGTTCTAAGAGACCTGGAAGGGCCTCCCTCTGGCATATGGAAGGGCCACCTGGTGTTCCCAGAGGGAGAGGAAGCAGGTAAGGCAGGGAGTGCAGCCTTGGCCCAAACCCCCTCTCCTGCCTCCTGGCAGGGAAGACAAAGTGCCATGCCTCTGCGGTGCCAGCCAGGACAGGAGCAGGCTTGCTAAGTTCAGGAATTGGTCACACTGCAAAGGAAGCAGGAAGTGCAGCTCCCACACAGGGCCCTTGTCTTCCTGGGAAGGGCCCCCTCACTTGCCTACCCCTGCCCGCCCTGCACCCCTCCTGGGCCTGCCCCTGCTCTCCCAGCTGCTGGCGGTTTAGATGGGGAGACTCAGGGTCTCCCTGCTCCCAGCCAGAGAGTCCCCAGTTTCTATTGAGGTTTTGTTCCTCTGAGCTTCACAGAGAGAGGAGTCTGGTGGCAGGGTGGGGACCCCTTACCCATTGTTCGGACAGGAGCGGACTCTCTCTTACCTCTTCGCACCTCTGAAACCAAGAGTCCTGGGGAAATGCAGGGAGGAGATGGAAGTGTGGGCGTTTCCCATGCTAATAATGAAGGCTTCTTTTCAGAATCCCTACTGGGAACCCAGCTTTGGCCAAGCCCCACTAGATGCTCCAAGGGAGGGGCTCTGCACAGCCACCAATCTCCTTAAATTGGGTCAGCGTCTTCCTTAAAGGGCTTCCCCTCACTTAGACCCCTACAGGGAACACCCTCAAATGCAAGGAAGACTGTACCCAGCCTCCAGGCAGTGGCAGGTTTAGTTTTTTCCATTTGGAAAAAACAGCTTACACAATGTGGTTTAACAGGGCTTTTCTCTAGGACTGCCATTTCCTACTCACTATCCACCCAAACACTAGGAATCGTTTTCCTGGGATTCCCCTCCCCCTACTCCCTGTCCCCTGCAGATTCAATTATGGGAATCAGCATAAGAAACAAGTTGTGAAACCAGTAACTCTCCACTGCCTGGTGGAGGTCCACTGACAGATTTCCTCCCTGGTATTCCTCGAGGGCATTCCTCAGATCTCAGACCCTCACCACCTCTCCTAGGAGGCGAAGTTCTGCAGCCTCCATACAAGCAGACGCCCCCATGAGCCCATGGGTCGGGCAGACCACTGAGCTGTGCCTCCAGGGACTGGGAGTGGAAAGGTCTCAGAGGGACAGGCTCCCTCCCAGGCCCGCACATTCTCCCTTGCAAAGAGCCCAGGGTGCCTTTGATGGCCCTGATAACCCTTGGTTGTTTTCTTCGGCATCCCTGCCAAGTCTCAGCCTTAGCTTGCCCTCTCAAAGAGGGGCCTCAGCTGCTGCTGCTTTTTTTTTTTGAGACCAGCTCTTGCTCTGTTGCGCAGGCTGGAGTGCAGTGGCACAGTTACAGCTCACTGCAGCCTCAACCAGCTCAAGTGATCCTCCCGCCTCAGCCTCCCAAGTAACTGGGACTACAGGTTACCACCATGCTGGATAACTTTTTGGTTTGTTTTTTTGTAGAGATGGGGTCTCTCTATGGTGCCCAGGCTATTCTCAAACTCCTGAGCCACAGCCATGCTGGGATCACAGGTGTGAGCCACCTTGCTCAGCCTGGGTCTCAACTACTTTTCATGGCCAAGTCCTGCTGCCTTGCCCCACACCCACCCCAAACCCAGTTAGGTTCAGTGAATTACAATTGGCAGTATCTTGTTAAAAAAAATTATTTTAGGCCAGGCGCGGTGGCTCACGCCTATAATCCCAGCACTTTGGGAGGCCGAGGCGGGTGGATCACGAGGTCAAGAGATCGAGACCATCCTGGTCAACATGGTGAAACCCCGTCTCTACTAAAAATACAAAAATTAGCCGGGCATGGTGGCACGTGCCTGTAGTCCCAGCTACTTGGGAGGCTGAGGCAGGAGAATTGCTTGAACCCAGGAGGCGGAGGTTGCAGTGAGCCGAGATCGCGCCGTTGCACTCCAGCCTGGGTAACAAGAGCGAAACTCCGTCTCAAAAAAAAATATATATATTTTAAACCAACTTTCATTATATTCCCATTGTATGAGTACACACATGGTAGAGAAATAAAGGCCGGGCATGGTGGCTTACGTCTGTAATCCCAGCACTTTGGGAGGCTGACGCGGGCAGATCATCTGAGGTTGGGAGTTCGAGACCAGCCTGACCAACATAGAGAAACCCCGTCTCTACTAATAATACAAAAAAATTAGCTGGGTATGGTGGTGGGGGTCTGTAATCTCAGCTACTCGGGAGGCTGAGGCAGAAGAATCGCTTGAACCCAGGAGGCAGAGGTTGCAGTGAGCCAAGATCACACCATTGCACTCCAGCCTGGGCAACAAGAGTGAAACTCCGTCTCAAAAAAAAAAAAAAAGGAAGAATCTTAAAAAGGGAAAAAGGAAAA
>PVKV010025748.1:17427-29243 GCA_004027835.1 Alouatta palliata | reverse complement strand
AGAAATTCCATTTGACCCAGCAATCCCATTACTGGGTATATATCCAAAGGATTATAAATCATTCTACTATAAGGACACATGCACAAGAATGTTCATTGCAGCACAGTTTACAATAGCAAAGACCTGGAACCAACCCAAATGCCCATCGATGATAGACTGGACAGCGAAAATGTGGCACATATACACCATGGAATATTATACAGCCGTCAAAAACGATGAGTTCGCATCCTTTGTAGGGACATGGATGAACCTGGAAACCATCATTCTCAGCAAACTGACAGAAGAACAGAAAATCAAACACCGCATATTCTCACTTATAGGCAGGTGTTGAACAATGAGATCACATGGACACAGGGAGGGGAGCATCTCACACTGGGGTCATTTGGGGTGAAAAAAGGGGAGGGACAGCGGGGGTGGGTGGGGAGTTGGGGAGGGATAGCATGGGGAGAAATACCAGATATAGGTGATGAGGAGGAAGGCAGCAAGTCACACTGCCATGTGTGTACCTACGTAACAATCTTGCATGTTCTTCACATGTACCCCCAAAGCTAAAATGCAATAAAAAGTATATAAAAAATAAATAAATAAAAATAAAAAGTATTTTTCATATGTGAATCATGAACTGTGATTAGTAAGTGATTTCCTGCTAAATGATTTCTCCCTCAAGAGGCAACACAAGTGGATTTATTTCTAACTAGAAAAGTTGAAAATGAAAGCACAGCTGAAGGAAATGAAGTTATCTGGGTCAGCAACAGATACTGCCACTGAAAACGTGGATAATTTTTGCATACCTTGTGCTCTCAAAGTACATGTCATATAAAAAGTATTGAATGAACAGTGATCAGAAGAAAGGAGGGAACAAAACCAATCACAGAACTAGATTCTTTTGACTAACTATAGTCATTAGCTGTATAACAACACTTCAGTCAACAAAGGACTACATATATAATGGTGGTCTCATAAGATTATAATGGAGCTAAAAAATCCTCACCACCTAGTGGCATTTGTAGCCATCATAAACTCATAGCACAACACAATTATCTTTTCTATATCTGAGTATGTTTTGATACACAAATATGTAACACTATATTATAACTGCCTACAGTATTCGATATGGTAACAGGCTATATAGATTCGTAGCCTAAGAGCAACAGGCTATTAGCAACAGCCTAAGAGCAACATCAATACAGCCTAGATGTGTAGTAGGCTATGCCATTTAGGTTTGTGTAAGTATACTCTCTGATGTACACAAAACAATGAAATACCCTAATGACACTCAGAATGTATCACCATTGTTAAGGCATGATGTGTGTGTGTACATATATTTTCAAAAATTATTTATAGTTAGTAAATATAGATATATTTATATAAAAGGGAATTCCAATTATTCATATTTGTATGTTTACACTATTTCTTTAAAATTTTCTTTATTATTTAACAATATTGTTGAATGAATAAGTCTAGTTAAGTGAATTTTATATGGGTATAAAGGGGAGTTAGAATTGTTAGTATATATTGATCCTATCACTTTTTTAAGTTCCATTATCATTTAAAAATTATATTCAATGAATAAGTACATCTGGATAAATTTCAAATTAAATATAAATCTATTTTTTACATGGAATGCAAATGCAGTGTTAAAGAGAAGTAACCTGTAATTGCAAAGCAAAAAAGAAAAATTCTCCACAAGTTTACTTAAGTATCTAGCAAACTGAAACCAGAATATCCCCATTTTTGGCATGTGGCAAGTCTGTTACTGACCTGTTAACTGAATCTGGCTCCCAGGAACAAACAGCCTATTACTTAACAGTACCCTGAGTTAAATAGACTCAATAAAACAAATGCAATTCACTAACACTGTCTCATGCTTATTAAATTCATATGCAAAACAAATGCAAAAGGTGCTTTTGAGCCTCGTTAGAGTCTATGTATGTTGCTTTCTGATGTTCTTGTCACAGTGTAGGATGCAGAGATCTTTTATTAGGTCAATTTAACTATTGATTTCTACTCCTAATGCTTATAAATGGCAGAAAAATGTAACTTTTTCAGTCCACTGATGCAGGGGAGAAAAACCTCACAGAATTAGTGATTACAAATGGAAAAAATAATCAGTCAATACAACTGTTACATAAAATAACTGATAAGTTGCTACATATCAAAATTGACAATTTATTCCCAGGTAGTTATCAAACTGAGATGATAACATAGACGTATTTTTTTAATCTCTGTGATATGATAATTAGAAGAATTCAAGTTAAATGATTTTAGTATTCTATATAAAAGGCTAGTTTGAATTTCTCTGACATAGCCTTTCAAAAAGGGAACTGCGTCAATTTTTAATGAAATGCATGACCTAACTTACAACTGTAATGACTAGAATTAGTCTAATAGTTTATGTTTTTTTAAATCTTGGGAATGGGACAAGGAAAGTTATGGCATGAGTCAGGAGCTATGAACTCTGGTGATGTACTACATTCCATTCCATTTTAAATTTAATACAAATCAAGCAATATTTATTGGAAGCCTACAATGTGTTAGGCTTAAGATGACTAAGACACAGCCCTATAAAGCTTCCAGACAGGGACATGGAGTTAAAAACCCAACAACAATGGTCTATATTGACAGTATGACAGAGTACTCATGTTTTTCTCTTGTCATTGCATTTTTATGTAGTAGAAAAATGTAGTTTAAAAAAGTCTGTTTTCATTATTTTAAAAAATTTCTATACTATAGTACTATTACCTGACTTTTAAAACAGTATCTAATACAAGAATAAACAGACTCTGGGTGTGGGATAAAGAGATTCTCTTAGGAGATTACTGATATGTCCAGATTTAAAAAAACAAAGAACCACCATAACAACAACAAAACCTCAGGATAAAATAAATACCACCATCTCTTTCAGTTAGTTTGAAAGTAGATCTGAATACATTTTCTTTTGAAATTGACATGTCACTGTGTATAATACAAATAGAAAACAAGACTGGAAATACACAAAGGCAGAATTAAGAATTACGGAGAGAAAAAATCCTTTAAAATTTGATAGAAAGAGGCACATCAGGCTTGATCTAATGTCTCTTGAGCATTTTAAGTATTTCCCAACTTGCAAGATCAGAAAATTAGACCGGCTTCTCAATTACTAATGAATAAAATGAATGCAGAAGGAAGACCTCTACATTCATCTCTTTTAAATACTGCATGAACAAGAGGCTCACTGTTCAAGATATTAGTATTGTTTCATGCCAAGGGGAGACATTCTATAAAGTTGTATCATTTCAAGATTATTACCAGGAACTCGTCTCCTCTGAAAACTCACCATATTTGCAGAAAAGGACAGAACTAAAATAATGGATTAGCAGAACTTTACTCTCTAAGTAAATGACTTTTATAAAATCTGAAGTTCACTGAAGAAGGTCAGTAAGTCTCAATGAGTAACATATCATAATGCTCAAGTGGTGAGTATAGCATTTGTTACCAGCTACATAATTACTCTATTCCAACTCTTAATGAGCCTGAAGCACTAAATTTTTAATTCTCCCTGATGATCCTCTTCAAAGTGGATAAATGTAGGTTTTTTATCAATCCAATACTTAATTGTCAGTACTACTGGCACCAACACACAATCTAGAACACTTTTTACTCTCTAGAACTTTTCAGCTCTTTTAAAAATAGCTTATATCATACAACTTTTAAAATAATTGTTGGAGAGAAAAAATAAGGAGCAAGTTAGTAAGTGTCAGAGTCTAGAGACTTATACTTTTTAGAAGCTTGGATTCTCTTTTCTACTCCAGATTAAAGGCTGGATAAAAGTAGAAGTTGAAACACTGTAAAGCATTCGAAGTTGGAAGACAAAACATTAGAGTATGGAGAAATTTAAGTGTAACAGAGATACAGGAATTTCTCAACAAATACCATGTCTTTATCAGTGTTATTAGTTTGATAATAAAAACAATAATAATTATACTAGTAGTCTGGTTTCCAGAATGTTCCTCTCATAACAAATACCAATACTAATCAAAACTCTTCTCAATATTCTCAGTAGAGTCAAAAAAGATTTTTAAAAAATCAACACTGATAATGTTTCTATCCTGGCAGTATCATTTCTCCCAATGCAACCTTTGAAAGCTAAATATTATTCTGTGTTAATCTAAATAGTTTTCCAACAAAGCACCCTTATGAAAAGAGTTAATACTGTCACCAAAATAACTGTATTGTGCCACTGCACAGGCCAATTTATCATTCCCCTCTGAGACATGGGCTGTATATACAGCTATCATATCAGGAAGACTGACTAGGTCTCCATGTGCTGCTTGCACAAGATAACATACAAAACATGACATGAGTCCTAAGAAAGTCCTGTTCTAGAAATTTACATCAACAGAACATAAATAGTCCATTATAGTGCCAGAGTAATTTAACTGGATGAGTCCCATCATAAATGAAGGAGGCTGGACTCCTCGGAGAAACATTTTACATGTTGCTGTCCAACAAATGTCCTATTACATAAAAATAATTTATCTAAACTTGAATTTAAAAGCACATAAAATCTGCTCACAATTATTGGTCACAGTCTGGAAGAAACGTTGCATTCAATTCACTAAACACTTAATGAATGCCAAGGATATTCAAAACACCATATACATAGAAGTGATTAATGCAAGCTTCCACTTCTTAAGAAGCTTATAGACTAGTAGGGGTTAGAAACAAGTTACAAATTAACTGTAAAATCAGGAATAATGTATTTTATTTTGTGACACATAAAAGGTAAGGAAATGCCAAAAAGTGCAGCTATTCATTTTCATGAAGGATGTTTCATTTGATGATCACTGTACAATGAGAGTCTCAGGAGTAAGAGCACGAAGACAGAATTAACCTCTTCTGTCAACTGCAACCACAGGTTGGCTACAGATTCAAGAGCTGGACAAAAATCAAAAAGGCATCTGTAAGAATCAATTGGCCATATAGAATTTAAATGTTGAGCACTGCATATTTTATTGTAATTTTAAATTGTCTTCTATATCCTTTATATTAGTAAATTTTATAATAAGCATAATGTATATACATGTATTTTTTGGATGTATGAAAACAGCAAAACAAATAAACAAAAAACAATACAAAACTTTAACTAGTAACCAAGGCCTCAGAACAGTCAAGAAAGTTTTGTCACTTGGATTTGACCTTAATAGCAGTTTTCATCTGTCAGGTTTGTCAATGATGCCATTTTCATGAAACGAAGACAGCATATTCTAGTTTTTGCTGTGATTTATCATTAGTCACATTTAAAGGGCCTTAACGACCTCAAGATCTTTATGTTATGGTTAAACCCTAACCTTACCACTCCTTGGTTCCCTATCTGTAAAACTAATGAACCACATGACATCATTTCTAAGGACTCTTCTGACAGCAGTTCCAACACACTAAATCACTAGAGTTCAATGCTGAAAGTGAAAAATGAAAAAAATTATCTCTAAATACTAAACAAAACCATTAAACACTGCACAAGAAACCTTTTAAAATGCAAAGAAAAAAACTAATTTTAAACTTAGGCCCACAAAAAAGGTTTTCCATGAAACTAAGTCTAGCACCTAAAGTTTTCATGCTTAACATATTTTAAAATCTTTGATTATATGAAGACTTGACTACTCATTGATTTATCTCTCCAAGTTACTCTGGTAAAAAGCAGAACCACAGCTGAATCTCAATTTTTTTTTAAGCTGCTTCAAAAATGCTAGAGGCACATCCAGTAGTACAAATAAAAATAAGGTTAGTAGGTTGTATTCCAAGTTTTAAATATTAACATGATATTGAATAATCTTAATTATCAGGGGAGTTTAAATAGGCAGGAAATTATCATTTGAACTGGTTGCAGTCTGTGAATGACTGTAGAGTATCTTTTTTTGAATCTGGATTGATTTTACTTCTGTTCTTCAAATTGACACAGTAATAGCTAGTCACAGCTTAGAAACAAGATTTGCAGCCTGTCCTTTCACAGATCTATGCAGTAATGATAAACCCAGTGGTCTGAATCCATCAAGCTCATGCTAAGCACTATGTATCTGGGTGAATAGTTGCTGCTGGACAACGAGTCTTTTCAAACTACCTAGAATAGAAACTGTAAACCCACGAACAAATGATTCTCCATCGATCAAGTCCTATTTTAATTCAAATGTAGTTTAGAACCACACAGTGGAATAAATTTGCAGAAATTTTATAAACTTAAAACATTTTATCTTTATTTTATGATAATGCAGTTTTACTTGTGCTGATGAAATAAAAAACACAGCTCAATAAATATAATCTCAAAAATTCTACCATGATTTAAAACTTGTAATGGTGAGGCATAATTTCTTGTTGAGTTTCAAGCCAACATTGCAAATATAGAAAGCAGTATACTTTTAAAAAAGTTTTGTCATAAGATAAATACATTTTAATGATCAAACCACTTTTTGAATGTTTGTAACTTGAGACTGCTTTTTTTCTTCCAATGCTGAACTGTTTTCCTCCAGAACAGTTACTAAGAAAAATATTTTTCAGCTAGTCATAAGAATGACTTCCTTAGCAGCCCTTTCCTTTGTACCATTAAACAGTCTGGAAAATTGCTTACTTGACTTATTCATGCTGTCAAAATATACTACAGGCTAAGACTGACCATCAATTTTCTCTGTATCCTATAATAACACACCCAATTTATGCATGAAGTTCTAAAGTAACAACACTTGGCATTTTAGAACTACTTTCATACGTTAATATTTTGTAAAACTATATCCACACAGGCTAATCTATTCATTTGTTGTATCTAAAGAATATTATTTGTTGTACAAGAAAACTGTATAAAGTCTACTACAATTACAGAGTACAAAAATTAAATGAAAGAAACAAAGCCCTTAGGTTATAATACATCCTTTACCATCTTTTTGAACAACTTTTTGAACATCTATTTGAAAATAGAAATTGATCAATGAAGAATCATTTGTTTGTGGGTTTACAGATTCTGTGGGTTTACAAGTAAGGATCAATTAGAAATACAAAGAGAAGATATCAGACTTATTTGGAGAAAACTCTATGGAGTTATTTTAAGATAAAAATAAAATAAAATAGGCCAGACACGATGGCTCACGCCTATAATCCCAACAGTTTGGGAGGCCAAGCTGGGTGGATGGCTTGAGCTCAGTAGTTCAAGACCAGCCTGGGTAACATAGTGAAACCCCATCTATACAAAAAATGTAAAAATCAGCCCAGCATGGTGGTACATGCCTATAATCCCAGATACTTTGGAGGCTGAATTAGGAGAATCACTTAAACCCAGGAAGTGGAAGCTGCAGTGAGCCAAGATTGCGCCACTGCATTCCAGCCTGAGTAACAGTGAGATTGTCTCTAAAAAATTTTTTTAAAGGAATAAAAAATACGAAATTCTTTATACAACTAAAATAGTCATGAAGTCATACCAGGAAGTCACAGAACTCTACATAAATTTATAAAAATCTTTTAAAAGTTACCACATTATTTTATCAACTAGCTGATTTGTTATCATTAATAAAGGAAATTAATAAAGCAAAATGGAAGATTTGTAGTAAATGGAGACTTGCTAATTACAACCAATGTATCATCAAGTAGCTTTTGTTTGTTTGTTTTTTAGGGATGAGAAATCATAGGAAATGGTATTTATAAAGAAAAATGTTTATTTTTTTAATCCAAAACTTAATGGGGGAAATTATGAAACAGTTACTCAACCTTCTAAATATGAATAAGAAATTATGAAGTAGGTGAGAAGGTTATTTCATCTTCTTAATCTTTTAAAAATTCATCCACAGTATTCAATAAGAAAGCAAAGCCAAAAAAAAAAAAAAAAAAAAAACAGAAGAAGGAAGAAGAGGAGGAGAAGGCAAAGCCAGCTCTATCTGAAAATCTGGAGCATGTGAAAATTTCCAGATGGCTTTATCCTTAGAAGATAAATACATTTTCTCTATAGATTGAGAAGTCATAGCAAAAATACTATGTTCCCTGAAACTTTCAGCAGTATTACAGTAATGGTTGTTGATCAGAGGGACACAGTTTTTAAAATATGTATCTGCCCATGTCTGTTGCTTTAGAAATTCCAACTAGGTGACAGAGCAAGTAGGACTAGGTGATGGAGCAAGCAGCGGGGTGAGAGAATAAATAAATACAAATAAATATATTCTAAGCCTCTTCTGCTTTGTGCAAACAGGAAGCCTGGAAAAGTACCTGAGAAGCTGTTTGCACACAGTGGGCATGCCATGCAAGCTTCTGACTCACATGGAATTAAGTGGATCCTGCTAATAGTACAGCTGATCTCTAGGCAAAAGGTAAATTCAGGTCTAGTAGGTATCTGCAGCAAAGTGGTCGCACTGGCAAAATCTCTTATACTTTCTGCTATCAATGCTGAGTTTTCACATCTCTACTGTTAAAGTTCAAAATTGACAAGTTTGAGGCCACAGGTTTTAAATATGCATTTTTTAAAAGGAAGCCATAATTGTTCATGCTGCCTCATTCTTCAAAATTCATATGCTAAGCCAGAGAAATCAGAGGTAGCAAGAGGTTACAGATCAAAAAGTCCTGAAAGGTATTAATACAGGGAGAGAGTGGTACTTCTTCAATTTATCCTGAAGCAAATACATCTTGAAAAGTCAAAACCCTTGAGTCACAATGTGACTAGAAAGAATTAATAAGGAGTACTTCACTAATATTCCAGTTATTTTTATTATGAGAATTTCAGTAGTTTTTCCTGATTTAGTATTTCCATAAGACGTGTGTGTGTGTGTGTGTCTGTGTGTGTGTGTGTCTGCACACGTGTGCACTCACGCTTTGCCTATTGATATTATCTGTAGAAATTTGTCTGCTGGAAAATGTTTCTTTAACTTTGATTTGGCTCCTTCTTTGGAGCTGACGGGAAATAAAAACTTTTCCATGGATTAGAGCCAACTGAGCTGCTAAAACAAAAGGTAACATTCATTAGAGAAACATAGCACCATGATCTCATTCTGAAGGTTAATTTTTTTTTTTACATTAAGTGTGAATTGTCTAAAGCTTAGAAAATCCAAACTACATAATAATGTGAAAGAAAATAATACTGGCCTTATCTTAAATGTCATTACATGGAAATTTCTTTTATAAAACTATGAAACGTGACACAAAACTGTAGTAAACAAAAAGAACTCATCAGATTCTTAATGATCTAGCTTAATTTTCTCTCTGTAATCTCCTACCAACATACACAATATACCTTGCTTATTTTTTCTTACATACAGTAATAGGGAGTTTCCATATAAAACTATTCTTAAAGAGAATGGATTTCTCTCAATAAAACATGACTATCTAAAGGTGTTAAATTCCCCGATTTTTAAAGGAAATGTAGAGGGAATACGCTTTGTTTTACAAAGCATCTGCTAACCAAATACCAACTGACTACTTAATTCCAGGAAAGCCTTACCGCACCATTTTTGGCAACTACCAAAAAGCTGAAAACAAATTTTATGTTCCCTGCCCTCAGAGGTCCTCCTGTACTTTCTCCTAATGATTTCACAACATGTTAAAAGCCTGAAATAGCCAACTCAATTAAACAGGCTACAAGCAACCCCTTTGAACACATATTAGATCCTTCTTCAACACCAAGTGATATAATTAACTCATTGTCACACACTAAATCAATGCACAACAGAAAAGAATGGGCAATGATCAATAGCCTAAACAAGAAGGCAGTGGAATGGCTCAGGAAATCAAACTGTAAATGCACAACTCATATCCAGAATTACACTGGATAAACAAGAACATTTATAGACGCTGTGAAGGAAAACCAAGAACTGGCCATAGGAAATGATTAGGCTGTATTATTTCTGAGGAAAAAAAAAAAATCAGGGAGATGGGCTTTTGGTGTTGTTTCCCCCCTTTCACTTACTGGAAAAGTTTCCTATTTCTAATCATGTTACAAAAGTCTCAAACTTGTAAATGAGGCAAATGCTTTAAAAAATCTTGGAGCAAAAAGAACCATTTCAATGGGGTAGAACTGGATCCCTATCAATACTGAGTGATAGTGAAAGGGAAAAAAAAAGCTGTGATAAACAGAGTACTATGGAATTAGATGCTTCTTTACACATTTGAGAAAGTGCGTGGTGGATATTTGACCAATTAAGTTTATGTAGGTATAAAAAATATATAAAAGAATAGTGCAAATCATGACAAAATGAACTTTAATGTTTAACCTTCTAATCTGTGCAGGTACTTTATTGAATAAGCAATTTATTTCTAAAAAGGTGAGTCTTTTAGGAGGAAATTTACATAAATAATACAGCATTTGAAATACCAAATATGAATTATTTATTGTAGACCAGCATAAAGCTAAAGAGGATTAGTTTTAAATGAAATTAGATTTGTGAACAGATGGTTACAACCATTTTTCCATTCATAGATAACTGCATTTACAAAGAAACTTTCAGGCACAGACAATATAAATACTGAAGTATTTTACTATCTGCTTGTTTCGCTAGTAGTCGAGTGACACATATGTTAAGAGGTTAAGGTGTTATTTTCTCTTGATAACAGGTAAGTAAATAAGCTAGCATGTGCACACTTATACACATTCAAGGTAAGTCCTTTTTAATTTTTTCCTACAACACAGAGACCTGTAGTACAATATGCATAATAACTAATAACATTCACTTTAACCTAAGGCTGAGTTTCTCCCGTAAGAAGAAAGGTAACTTGGGCTGAACTCTGGTATTAGATAAGAACAAAACTAACAGCTACCATTTATGGAGTATTTACATGGAATAAGATATTGCATTAAATGATTTCTATCTAACTGATCTAATTGAATTCTCACAAATCTCGAAAGCAGATGATACTGGACTTGTTTTACAGATGAAGAAACCAGCTTGGGACAAGAAAGTGACTGGCACAAAGATGGAGTCAAACTCAGATCCAGCTAAATCCATGGTTTCGGCTCTTAACAAAGTCTTGATTCTTTGCCATTAAAAAAATGTTTTTACTTGCACATTTTTTCATGTGGCTTTTTGCAAATTATTCTGGAGATCCTAGTTTGATGAAAATCCTAAAGGTGACACTGGGGATGAAGTGCAAACCACTGGTAGTCACATTCTTATTATTCCTGACAACAGTATTTTTTGCTACAAAGTAATTTTTATACAAATTTCATCCCAAAAGAAAGAGCATACAGGCCAATCTAGACACTCAGAAAACACCCAAAACACTATAGCTAAAGCAAACCAATGAAGAACGCTCCAGAGAAATGAAATGAATGGACAAGGAACACCACTTACTTTTCCCTATGATCAATTTAGTCCAGGACATAAAATAAGTTTGACTTGTATGCCAAGTTTGAATCTATATAACAATCTTTATTCAGACCTAAGGCAAAGTTCCTCCCATAAGAAGAAAGATAACTTAGACTGAAGTCTGGAATTCAGATAAGGACAATACTAATGGCTACCATCTAAGGAGGTAACATGGAGCATGATGTTGAATTAAGTGATTTACATAACTGATCTCATTGAATCCTCACAAATTCATTTTTAATTTTCTAAAAATGTATTTCTAATTGGCTGTCTGACTAAATTCATACAATCCTGAAAATGGCCAAAACGCAATGTGTGGCAAGAGTTTCAGGAAAGGACACTTATAACACTAGCTACTGGTATAAAGTTTCTGTCCAAACTACCATTCATCCAAACGAATTGTTCCATAAAAATAATTATATTTCTCATGGAGTATTTTAAATAACATAATCAATTCTAATATTGAGATACATATCTTAAGAGTTCAGGATTACAACGTGATAGCTA
>PVKV010025748.1:0-17327 GCA_004027835.1 Alouatta palliata | reverse complement strand
CACATCATTAAAATTAATGTATTCACATGAAAAACAATTCTACCTATTGGATCTAAAATTTCAGCATTATTGATATAGTAATAGAGATAAACAAAAAATTAAAATTACTGAAATTTTATTCCTAGAAAATTTCTGAAATGTAATACTAAAAATCCTAAATAAGTATGACATACAATAAGAAGATATATGAATCGTTGTCAAAGAGATAGTGAATGGTTTCATCTAGATTTTAACTTGCAAAGACTTACAAAGGTTTTTAAGCATATTTCTCAGTCTTACTAATAAGACTTGCCCAGTAAGGTGAATAAAATCTCAGCCTCTTACAAAATAATGTCTTATGTTTCTATGTATGAGAAAAATATCAGTTATACTAATTCTGTGATTTAAATTATATTTTAAGCAAAAAAAAGTTATGAAATAAAAAAACTTCCTTATCTGATGGCATTCTTTCTGACTTTAGGTTCAGACACTATGTTGTCAGACTACTAGTTAAAATTTTAATATAAATTTCCCACCTTAAATGAGAAAATCTAAATAAGCAATTATTCAGAAGTGACTTTCTAGATTAAGAAAAAATGTGAGCATGTTTTAAAAAGTACATTTCTTTAAATTTAGGCAACTGTAATGAGTCAACAAATACTTGCTCACACATGTACAACAGTCTAATATGTAGATCCTCTAGTAATCAATATACTATATTTTTGTATATTCATCATTGCATAGTGCTTCATAATCGTGCTAATTTAAACAAGTTAAACTTAGCATAAAGATTGAAATCACAGGCTGTGAAGACAGACTGCCACACTGAATCCACAGACTGCCACATTGAATCTCAGTTCAGCAACTCCCTGACTGTGTAACGCTGTAAGGGTTAATTGTTCTTAGCTTCATTAGTTTATATAATCAATAGATGCGGATTAAATCAGGGGAATAATATTAACAATTTCTACATGTGTTACCTAAAAATCAATCTGACTCAGTTTTATCTCACTGAATTATAGAAATTGATGATGCGCTTGATATAAATCTCTTACCACAAAAATCAGTAGTATACTCACTTTGACTAATACAAGCATGTGTAGTCTTTTACAGCACACGTAGCTGAAATTCATCTATTCTTCCTACACCGACTATGCAATGGTTTCCAATACAGTTCATAACAAATTTCTCAGACACACAAGAGGGCATTTAATGCCAACTTGTGTGATAACCTGAGAAAATCTGTGTTCTACCAGAACATTTTACAATTAAAGACTAGAAGGGTTTAAAAGTATTTTATTATCCCATGATTATTTTAATCTTAGTTGTGCTTCTCAGAAGCTTGAAAGCTTATAATCACCACTAGTCTACTGACACCCAAAAAGGCAAAGACTCTGTGTGTCATTCACCCTTAAATCAGAATTGCCTATCACAATGTCTGGTAGCAGGTAACGAATGGTGAAAAGGTGAGAAAGAATGGATGATTTTTCTATAATTGAGATGAAGAAATGGCATATATATTGATCTGCATTTAAAAAAAAATCTTAATTAAATCTTCAGCAGAAAAACGTGTATTTCTGGTGAGACTCTCTCCTCTAACATTATTCATCCCTAGCAGGAAATACAGAAGCCAAAACCTCATTTTGCATCTTGTATCTCACTCTGCATACTTAACCCACTTTACTGTATGGTACATATTAAGCAACTATATGTTAATCATAGTTTAAAGGATTTAGAGGAGCTAATAAACAGACTCTACCATAAAAACACATGCAGTGTAGATGACTCTTCCTTAATGTGGATAATGACTTTATTCATCAGAGTTGGAGGGGGGTTGTTTTTTGTTTTTAACACATTGGGTTTTCTTATGTAGACATTTGCTCTTTTTTTTTTTTTTTTGAGATGTATCCTCCCTCTGTCACCCAGGCTGGAGGGCAGTGGCACAATTTCAGTTCACTGCAAACTCTGTGTCCCTAGTTCAAGGGATTCTCCTGCCTCAACTTCCCGGGTAGCTCTGATTACAGGCACCCACCACCATGCCTGACTAACTTGTGTATATTTAATAGAGACAGGGTTACATTATGTTGGCCAGGCTGGTCTCAAACTCCTGATCTCAGCTGATCCACCTGCCTTGGTCTCCCAAAGTGCTGGGATTACAGAAATGAGCCAGTGCCCTGGCAATGCTTTCTGCTTCTATCTTTATTTTATAATTTTTGTTTATCTCCTGAGATTTTTGTCTTTTTTACTCATTGTATATGCATATTTTCCTTTACGTCTCTGCACATTTATGATAGCTGTTATAAAATCTGTTAGTAGATTGCGCTCAGTGGCTCACACATGTAATCTCAGCCTTTTGGAGGCTAAGGCAGGAGAATCGTTTGAGCTCAGGAGTCCAAGACCAGCCCAACCAACATGGTGCAACCACATCTCTACCAAAAATACAAAAATTAACCAGCCATGGTTGCTCACGCCTGTAATCCCAGCACTTTAGGAGACCAAGGCAGGCAGATCATCTGAAGTCAGAAGGTTGAGACTAGCCTGGCCAACATGGTGAAAGCCCTTTTCTACAAAAAATACAAAACTTAGCTGGGCATGATAGTGCATGCCTACAGTCACATGTACTCAGGAGTCTGAGGCTGGAGTACTGCTTGAGCCTATGTGATGGAGGTTGCAGTGAGCTGAGATCTCTGCCTCCTGGGTTCAAATGATTCTTCTGCCTCAGCCTCCTGAGTAGCTGGAATTACAGGCACCTGACAGCATGTCTGGGTAGTTTTTGTATTTTTTGTAGAGACGGGGTTTCACCAAGTTGACCAGACTAGTCTTGAACTCCTGACTTCAAGTGATCCTTTTGCCTTGGTCTCCCAAAGTGCTGGATTACAGGAGTGAACCACTGTGCCTGGCCAGTTAGCATGCTCTTGTTTTATAAAGGTACAACATAAACATGGACAACATTTACTTAGCTGATTGTTGCTACTTCTACCTTAACAACTTTCCTACTGATTCCTAATTCCTTTATTCTCACATATGCTAAAATATGTTTGAAGTGTGTCAATTTGGATAAAAAGGCATTTTGTATTCCTCATAGAATAGTGTTAAGAACTGTTAGGCATGCTGAGCTGTCATGGCAAAGTGATATTTAATTTGCCTATAGGTGTGAAGGGGTTGCATAATTCCGATTTTTAAAATAAAAGTGCTTAGGAATAAAAAATGAATTATCTCTTAACCTTTTGAAAATGTTTAGTTAGTTGGTAACTTTGTGTATAATATTGATGGATTTCTAATTTTCTAGAATGGTGTTATCAAAGTAGCTTTCTTTGACATAAGACAAGTTCTCAGAGGGTATATAACCAATTTGAAGTTAGTCATTTGATTTTTTAAAGATTTCAAAATGAGTTTGGTTTCTTCAGATATATGTAGAGGATATTCAGCTTACGATCATTCAACTTAAAGTCTTGACTCTGTGATTGTGCCATTTTTCATTTTATTTAATAAATTGTATGAGATATTCAATACTTTATCATAACATAAGCTTTGTCCTTGCTCATTTTGCTATGTTTTTCACCATGTTGGCCAAGCTAGTCTTGAACTCCAGACCTTATGACCTGCCTGCTTCTGCCTCCCAAAGTGCTGGGATTACCGTCATGAGCCACCGCACCCAGCCTAATTCACATACAATTTAACTGTTTAAAGTTTAACCTTTAGTGTACTACCATCACCAGAACCAATTTTAGAATGTCTGTTAGCCCATAAAGAAATTCTAAACTGAAGGCCAGAAACAATGGCTGAAAGCTATAATCTCAGCCCTTTTGGAGGCAAAAGAGAAAGATCACCTGAGGCTGGCAGTTCGAGACCATCCTAAGCCACATCAAGAGACCCTGTTTGTACAAAAAAATTTTTTTTAAATGCTACAGTGGTCCTAGATACTCAGAAAGCTGAAATGGGAGGATTATTTGAGTTCAGGAGTTGGAGGCTGCATAAAACTGTTACTGAGACACTGCACTCCAGCCTAGTTGCCAGAGCAAGATCTCATCTCTAAAGACAATTTAAAAAGTTAACAATTTAAAAAGTAGGCCAGGCGCAGTGGCTTTTGCTTGTAATTGTAGCATTTTGGCAGGCTGAGGTGGGTGGACCACCTAGCTTAGGAGTTCAATACCAGCCTGTCTAAAATGGGAAAACAAATCTCTACTGAAGAAAAGACAAAACTACTTGGGAGACTGAGGCACAAGAATCAATTGAACCCAGGAGATGGAGTTGGCAGTTAGCTTAGATCATGACACTGCACTCCAGACTAGGTGACAGAGCGAAACAATGTCTCAAAAAAAAAAAGAAAATTAAAGAAAGCCTGAATTCCTTGAGTCCCAGCACCTTGGGAGGCCGATGTGGGTGGATCACTTGAGGTCAGGAGTTCAAGACCAGGCTGGCCAACATGGTGAAACTCTGTCTCTACTCAAAATTTAAAAATTAGCCAGGCTAGGTGGTGCACCTGCTACCCCAGCTACTCAGGATTCCGAGGAAGGAGAATCACTTCAACCCAGGAGGCAGAGGTTGCAGTGAGCTGAGATCATGCCAGTGTACTCCAACCTGGGTGACAGAGCAAGACTTCATTGCAAAAAAATAAAATGAAATAAAATAAAAATAAGAAAACTTGCCCTTTTCAGATTAGAAGGCAGGAAGCTAAAGCACTAGCTTGGCTGTGCGTAGAGTAGCCACAGTCACCCCTATCTTGCCTGTGCCACACATCTTTCATCCCATTTACCATGTCCCCACCAGCCCATCTGGCAAAAGACAGAGGCAAAGGCTGCCTCCTGCTGGCCACATTCCAAGCTTTGGCTTCTCAGATTTGATGTCTTTGGACTGGACAAATATTCAAACCACAATGTCCAATCATATTTGAACACTGAATATTATTTTCTTTTTACTTAAATAAAATAAAACTTTAGAGTTTTTTTGTTAGAATGGAAAATAATGTCATTTAAGAGGAAAATAAATAGAGAAATAATCAAAGAAATTACAATTGATTATCATACCTCAAAAAAGATGCAAATACATTAAGTAAATTTGTTAAAATAGATGCCTGTGTTCAAACACACAGATTTGGCTATTATTTTTATAATCAAAGAGAATCTACATCTCAGCACAATCAAAGAGGATCAGTTTCTAAACTTTAAAAGAACAGGGTGACTATAATACAAAACAAATTGCATAGTTTAGAAGAATAAAAAGTACAATTAAAATGTTTCTAACACAAAGAAGTAAAGAATACTAAAGGTAGTGGACAACCCATTTATCCTGGCATGATTATTAGACATTATATGCATATAACAAAATGTCTGATGTGCCCCATAAATATATAGACATACTAGGTACCCATAAAAATTAAGGGCTGAGCATGGAAGCTCATCCTTGTAATAACAGAATTTTAGGAGACTGAAACTGGATGATTGCTTGAGCTCAGGAGTTTAAGGCCAGCCTGGGCAATGTATTGAAACCCTGTCTCTGCTGAAAATAAAAATTAAAAATAACTTGGTATGGTAGTGCATGCTGGTAATCCCAGCTACTCAGGAGGCTGAGGCAGGAGGATTACCTAAGCCCAGGAGTTAAGAGTTTACAGTGAGCTATGTTTGTGCCACTGCACTACAGCCTGGTTAACAGAGTAAAACCCTGTCTCAGAAACAATTAAAATTTAAGTAAATATTTCACCATATTAATAGCATAAAGAAAAAACATGAGTGACTCAATACGTGAAAAATATTACGCTTGACAAATTGAATATCCATTTGTGATTTTTAAAGTCTATAAGTAAAATAACAAAGAGAACTTCCTCAATCTGATAAAAACTTTATTACTAAAAAATGTAAATCTAATATCATACATACCAGTGTTGTCCTGACAAGATTTGATTGTTTTCCTCACAAGATTTGAGTGCTTTCCTCAAAAGACTGTAAATAAAGCAGAGTACTGGAGGTTCTTACCAGTCAATAAGGCAAATGAAAAGCATCAATATTCAAAAGAGTTGTTATTTTACATTGAAAAAAGGTGGAAAATACACAAGAATACACAGAGCACCCACCAAAACTACTAAAATAATATATCAAAATTACAAGCTACAAAATAAAAATACAAAAATTAATTATGTTACTTTCTAGGGATTTCTGCACACATCCTCTGACCCAGAACAAAATCCGAAGAGGAGGAAGGAGTGCCCATCTCACCTCCTGAATCTCCAGCTTCGCCAGACCTGGAATTAGAAGTGGGCTCAAAGGGGTCCCGAGGACTGCACGGCAGGGTCTGTCCAGTCCTAGACATGCCACAATACCAGGCCCCCTTGGAGGAGTTTGCTTTTGGGTGTTTGCGCCCGTCTTCTTTCTCGAGGAGTGACCCCTTCGGGATGAGCAGGTGATTAGGACACCTACAGGTGGGAGACTGATCCCACTACACTGAGGATTTAGAATCCACAAGAAAAACAAAAAAGAGGGGCCCCTTAACCCCCAAGATGAACCAAAGGCAGACCAGCACCAGAAGGTAGGCGGATTACAGAAACCGCGCTGGAGTGCACTGGCCACACTAGTCGTGTCAGCATGTGGCTCCCACAAACACGCACACACACGTATACACAGGCAGAAAGGTACACGCATGCACACACTCACACACACTCAGAAAGACACACGGACATCCAACACTCGCAGGGAAACCCACACTGCCCGGCAGCTCCTGAGGATGCGGGGTTCTGCTCTCTGGGGAAGCCCCGCGGGGAGTGAGCAGCCCGGCGGTATGCAGGGAGGCCTTACCTGGGAATCCCACCCGGGACCGCTTTCAACCAGGGGCGCCCTCACACTGTCTGGGCAGGAATGAAGCGTCCTGGGGCTTCTTGGTGATCGCCCTGGGCATCCTTGAAGCCACGCAGGGCCTTTTCTCAGCTTACGGGATTCCCCAAATCGCGGGAGCAGAGCGACGATCGCCTGGAGCTGGAGAGAGAGGGTACCGTTGCCTGACTCGGAGGGACTGCCACAGAGGGCCCCTGCTTAGCCAAGCTACTGTCACCATTTCCCAGGCAATGGTGGTGGTCACTGTGACGCGAGCCCCGGCTCAGCACTGGCGCCTATGACAGTCTGCTTCTTCATGCGCATTCGCGTGCCCGGCCAGGGAGCTGAAGCGTTGGCGCTGTCCAGCTGCAGCAGCACAGGTGCCTGTTCCAGGCGGTTGCAGGGGACGCCCAGGGAAGGAGGCAGCCTGACACAAGCAGCGCAGGACCCCGACGGTACTGACCTGAACACCTCCTTGAGCCAACTTTCCTCTTCGGGTCGGGCGGAGGAGGACCGCGCTTCAGACCGTGAGGTGGGCACTTGGGACTGCTCTTCCCCTTGGATTTGGAATCGGATGGCATGGGCAGGGATCGGGTCAATCTGGAGATTCAGATTGGTGTGGTGTGGTGGAGGGTCACTGGACCACAGAAACATACCTGCGACCCTCGGGGAGGGTGTCAGCAGAACATCCCCTGGCTCGATGAGCTGACTGCCCACCTTTGATCAGGACCACCCACCAAGGGAGCCTGCCTTGCTCTCCAAGCTCAGGGACATGGAGGGGACAACCACAGAGAGGAAAGCCTAGTAGCAGCGGAGGTGGCAACACCTGGAACTGGCCTCCCGTGGGGGCAGATCAGGTGGAAAGAGTGTCTCAGAAGCTCTCTGGCGTCGATCCAAGCCTGAGACGGATGTCCGGGTGTGCAGCTGAGAAACCCCGAGAAAGCCAAGCACAGGCAGATCGCACCTGCGACCACAGGAGTGCCTGTACCGAAGTCCAAGCCTCCTTCAGGAATTACCGCCAGAGAAGCCAGAAGGGTGCAGTCATGTGCAAATCGCCCCAACCCCCACCCTGGGATCACTACCCACCACCTGGGCTGCACCCAGCCAACCCCAGCCTCCTTGGCTCTGTGAAATCCCTGGCAACCAACAGGTTGACTGCTGAATAAACCTGTAGGTCCTGCAGCAAAAAGACCTCAACCAATCTCCTGTTAATATTAGTCCTAGTAAAATCCTATAGCTTTCCTTCTGCAGCAAAGAGACCGCTATCAATTGCGTATTTAAAAGGAAATTAGTAAGACACAGCAGATGCTCATATAGGTTCAAAGAATAAGAGGATTACAAAATCAGCTGAGCATGGTGATGGGCACCCATAATTCCATCTATGTGGGATGCTGAAGCAGGAGAATCACTTCAACCTGGAAGGCCGAGGTTTTGGTGAGCCTGGATCACATCATTACAATCCAGCTTGAGAATCAAAAGTGAATCTCCTCTAAAAAATAAAAATCAAAAAGGAAGGAACCCCGAGGATAATGTATAAAAATAGCAAGAGCTGACATCTCTAATTTATTTTCAATCTTGTCAGGAAATCTCTCAGATATTTACTAGTAAGTATAGTGATATATTTACATTTTTTTGTAATATAATTTTTATAAGATTGACAAAGTTCTCTTTAGTTCTTATTTTACTGATTTTAAAAATCATGAGTGTATATTCAGTTCAATTTGTTAAATGTGATATTTTTCATTTGTTTTGTCAGTCATATGCTGATTTTCATTTATACTATTAAAATGGTGAAATACGTTTTTTAAATTTTAATTGTTAATTTATTTTGAAACATTCTTTTACTCTGTTAAACAGGCTGCAGTGCTGTGACACGGTCATAGCTCACTGCAAACTCTAATGCCCGGGAATATGTGATCCTCCCACCTCAGCCTCCAGAATAGCTGGGATTATGAGCATGCACCACCATATCCAGCTATTGTTTAAATGTTCATTTTCAGTAGAGACAGGATTTCATTATGTTGCGTAGACTGGTCTCGAACTCCTTAGAGCAAGCGATCTTTCAGCCTCAGACTCACAAAGTTCTGGAATTAAAGGCATGTGCCACCACGCTCAGCTTTTAACTTTTAATTTTTATTTATACATAGTAGGTCTGTATATTTATGGGCACATGAAATATTGTGTTATAGGCATACAATGTGTACTAATCATATCAGGATAAACTGGGTATCCACTACCTTAAGTATTTCTCATTTCTTTGTGTCAGATACATTTTGATTTTACTCTTCATTCTTCTACAATGTACAGTTTATTGTTAACTACAGTCACCCTGTTGTGCTATCAAATACTGGACCTTATTCATTCTACCTAACTATACGCTTGTACCCATTAGCCATCTGCTTACCACCCCCACTACCCTTCTTAGCCTCTGTAAGCATCCTTCCACTTGATGTCCCCATGAGTTCGATTGGTTTAGTTTTTAGCTCCCACAAAAAAGTGAGGAAACGTGAAGTTTGTCTTTCCGTGCTTTGCTTCTTTCACTAAACATGATGTTCAATTTCATCCATGTTGTTGGAAATGGCAGGATCTCATTCTTTTTGATGGTTGAATAGTACTCCACTGTGTGTATCTACCACATTTTCTTTGACCATTCGTCTGTTGATGGACACTTAGGTTGCTTTCAAATCTTGGCTATTGTGAATTGTGATGCAACAAGCACGGGAGTGCAGATATCTCTTATATGGACTAATTTATTTCTTTTGGGCATATGCCTAGCAGTGGGAGTGCTGGATCATATGGTAGTTCTATTTAGTTTTCTGAGGTACATCCATATCGTTATCCATACTAATTCACATTCTCATCAACAGTGTAAGAGGGTTCTTTTTTTTTTTTTTTTTCCTACATTCTTGCCAGCATTTGTTATTTCCTGAGTTTTGGGTAAAAACCAGTTTAAGTCAAGTGAGATAATATATCATTGTATGTTTGATTGGAATTTCTGTAATGGTCAATGGATGTTGAACATCTTTTTATATACCTGATTTCCATGTGTATGTCTTCTTTTGAGAACTGTCTATTCTGATCAGGTGCCATTTTTTAAACTGGAGTATTAGATTTTTTCCTATTGAGCTATTTGAGCTTCTTACGTACTCTGGTTATTAATCCCTATCAGGTGGCTGGTTTGCAAATATTTTCTCCCATTTAGTTTTAAAAGAAAAACCTCATGCACTATGATTTATTCTAAATGAAACTCTAGAAAATGTAAAACTATAGCAACTGAAATCAGATGAGAGGTTACCAGGGCTGAGTGGTGTGGTTTATGAATTGACTGAATAGGGTTTAGAGGGAAAGCTTTAGGAATGTCAGAAATGTTCTATATGGTGATCATGATTGTGATTACATTACTATGCACATTTGTTAAGGTTCATCAAATTGTGCACATAAAGTTGTCAAATGCTATTACATGTAAATTATTCTTCAATAAAGTTAGCCAATTAACATATATATATTTTCAGTAAAAACAAAGCAAGCTGAGAACGTATTTTTTTGTTTCTTTGTTTGTTTGCTCATTTGCTTCTTTCTGAGATGAAGATTCACTCTTGTCACCCCAGCTAGAGTGCGTTGGCGTAGTCTTGGCTAACTGCAACCTCTGCCTCCCAGGTTCAAGGGATTCTCCTGCCTCAGCCTCTAGAGTGGCTGAGGTTACAGGTAGCTGCCACCATGCCCAGATATTTTCTTTGTATTTTCAG
The DNA here is from genome assembly GCA_004027835.1 of Alouatta palliata. Lineage (NCBI taxonomy): Eukaryota > Metazoa > Chordata > Mammalia > Primates > Atelidae > Alouatta > Alouatta palliata. Next base: position 6,799 of record PVKV010025748.1, on the reverse strand, counting down.
TACAGACAGGGTTTCCCCATGTTGGCCAGGCTGGTCTAGAACTTCTGACCTCAGGTGATCTGCCCGTCTCAGCTTCCCAAAATGCTGGGATTACAGGCATAAGGCACTGCACCCAGCCATGTATGTATTTTTAAATTTCATAACTCTACATTTGTGTATATGAAAGTATTTTTTTAACATTTGGAATCATAAAAATAGGGGAAAAGAAAGGGGATGGAAGTGGGTAACAGTCAAATGGATTATTATCTTTTATTTCAATAGTTTAGTTTTTAACAAAAGTTTATTTGCACACTCACTAGTTGTACAAGTAAAATTAAATTTAATTATTGCAGTACAAAATAATTTTTGCAGCTATGCACATGACAGAATCTAACACATAATTTACTCTTTTGGCGTTTCTTTGCTGGGTTTTTGTTGTTGTTGTTTTGTTAGTTGCTTGTTTTGAGACTATCTCACTGTGTCACCAGGCTGGAGTACATGGTGCAGTCATGGCTCACTGCAAACTCTGCCTCCTGGGTTCAAAGGATTCTCTTGCTTCAGCCTTCAAATCAGCTGAGATTACAGGCCCATGCCACCCCACCCAACTAATTTTTTGTATTTAGTAGAGACAGGGCTACACCATGTTGGTCAGGCTTTTCTCGAACTTCTGACCTCAGGTGGTCAACACACCTGGACTTCACAAAGTGCTGGGATTACAGGCATGAGTCACTATGCCTGGCCTGTGCAGTGTTATTATTGACATTTTATCTGACTTCATAAAATACATTGAAAAAATTCCCCCTTCTTCTGTTTTGTAGAGAGTTTGTGTGCCTTTTTCTTTATCTGCTTGTTGATAGAACTCAATAGTGAAATCAGCAGGGACTGCAGATTCTTCTTGGAAAGGTTTTTGATTACAATTACTTCAATAGATATATGACTGTTTGGATAGCCAGTTTTCTTTGTGTCATTTTAATAATTGCTTTTTTTTTACAATGAAATTTATTTATTTTCAAGTCTGTTGGCAAAACTTTATTTCAAATTCATTGACAAAATATGTATATTAGAATTTTAATATCTGTGTGCTCTGCAGTAATATTCTTACATATCTGCTATAAGCAATTTGTGTTTTCAGTGTTTTTAATAGTCTAGCTAGCTTTTAATCAGTCTTTGCAAAGCAGCAAATTTTAGCTTATTTAGTTTTCTCTAAGACCTGGGGTTTCTGCTCTTTTTTCTTTTTTTTTTTATTTGAGTTGGATCCTCCCTCTGTCACTCAGGTTGGAGAGCAGTGGCACAATTTCAGCTCACTGCAAACTCTGTCTCCCTAGTTCAAGGGATTCTCCTGCCTCAACCTCCCGAGTAGCTCTGATTACAGGCGCCCACCACCATGCTGGACTAATTTGTGTATATTTAGTAGAGACAGGGTTTCACTATGTTGGCCAGGCTGGTCTCAAACTCCTGATCTCAGGTAATCCACCTGCCTTGGTCTCCCAAAGTGCTGGGATTACAGACATGAGCCAGCGCCTCTGGCCATGCTTTCTGCTTCTATCTTTATTTTATAATTTTTGTTTGTCTCCTGAGAATTTTGTCATTTTTACTCATTGTATATGCATGTTTTCCTTTATGTCTCTGCACATTTTGATAGCTGTTTTAAAATCTGTTAGTAGATTGGGCTCAGTGGCTCACAACTGTAATCTCAGCCTTTTGGAGGCTAAGGCAGGAGAATCATTTGAGGTCAGGGGTCCGAGACCTGCCCAGCCAACATGGTGCAATGCTGTCTCTACCAAAAATACAAAAATTAGCCAGCCATTGTGGCTCACGCCTGTAATTCCAGCACTTTAGGAGGCCAAGGCAGGCAGATCATCTGAAGTCAGGAGGTTGAGACTAGCCTGGCCAACATGGTGAAAGCCCTTCTCTACAAAAAATACAAAAATTAGCAGGGCATGGTGGTGCATGCCTATAGCTCTACCTACTCAGGAGTCTGAGGCTGGAGAACTGCTTGAGCCTAAGTGATGTAGGTTGCAGTGAGCTGAGATCTCTGCCTCCTGAATTCAAATGATTCTCCTGCCTCAGCCTCCTGAGTAGCTGGAATTACAGGCACCTAACACCATCTGGGTAGGTTTTGTATTTTTAGTAGAGACGGAGTTTCACCAAATTGACCAGGTTGGTCTTGAACTCCTGACCTCAAGTGATCCTTTTGCCTTGGTCTCCCAAAGTGCTAGGATTACAGGTGTGAACCACTGCGCCTGGACAGTTAGCATGCTCTTGTTTTATGAAAGTACAAAATAAATGTGGACAACATCTATGTAGCCGGTCGTTGCTACTTCTACCTTAACAACTTTCCTACTGATTCATAATTCCTTTATTTTCACATATGCTAAAATATGTTTGAAGTGTGTTAATTTGGATAAAAGGGCATTTTGTATTCCTCCTAGAATAGTGTTAAGAACTGTGAGGTATGCTGAGCTGTCATGGCAAAGTGATATTTAATGTGCCTATAGGTGTGGAGAGGTTGTATAATTTGAGTTTTTAAAATAAAAGTGCTTGGAACTAAAAAATGAATTATCTTTTAACCTTTTTGAAAATGATTAGTTAGTTGGTAACTTTGTGTATAATATTTATGGATTTCTAATTTTCTAGAATAGTATTATAATAGTAGCTTTCTTTGACATAACACAAGTCCTCAGAGGGTATATAACCAATTTGAAGTCAGTCATTTGATTTTTTAAATATTTCAAATTGATTTTGGTTTACTCATATATATGTAGAGGATATTCAGCTTACAATCATTCAACTTAAAGTCTTGACTCTGTGATTGTGCTGTTTTTCATTTTATTTCATAAATTGCATGAGATATTCAAAACTTTATCATAAAATAAGCTTTGTCCTAGTTGATTTTGCCTAATTGTAAGCTAATGTGTTGTGAGCATGTTTAAGGCAGGCAAGGCTGAGCTATAATGTTCAGTTATGTTAGGTGTATTAAATGCATTTTTGACTTACAGTATGTTCAATTTATGATAGATTTCCTGGGATGTAGCCTGATCATAAATTGAGAAGCATCTGGATTACCATGTGTGAGATTTTCTCAATATGTGAACATGCTAGTGCACAATGAAAGGATGTTAATTTTTTTTTTCTTATGGAAGAAATAATTTATTATGTTAGAGTAATACATTAGAGTTTCTTGTAGTATTTCCTTAATTCCCTATTTCTTTTATTTATTTATTTGGGACGGAGTTTCATTTTGTTGCTGGAGTGCAGTGGTGCAATCTCCGCTCATTGCAACCTCTGCCTCTCAGGTTCAAGCGATTCTCATGCCTCAGCCTCCTTAGTAGCTGGGACTACAGGGGTGGACCACCATGCTAGGCTAGAAATTTTATACTTTTAGTAGAGATGGGGTTTCACTATGTTGGCCAAGCTGGTTGCAAACTCCTGGCCCCAAGCAATCCACCCACCTTTGCCTACCAAAGTGGTGGGATTGCAGGCCACCATGTCTGGCCCCTATTTCTTTTAAAATTTAGAAACAGACCCTCTTTAAGTGTACTGAGAGATAGATACACTTTATTTATCAAAATAATAGGCCGGGCGTGGTGGCTCACGCCTGTAATCCCAGCACTTTGGGAGGCCGAGGTGGATGGATCACAAGGTCAAGAGATCGAGACCATCCTGGTCAACATGGTGAAACACCGTCTCTACTAAAAATACAAAAAAATTAGCTGGGCATGGTGGCACGTGCCTGTAGTCCCAGCTACTCGGGAGGCTGGGGCAGGAGAATTGCTTGAACCCAGGAAGCAGAGGTTGCAGTGAGCCGAGATCGTGCCATTGCACTCCAGCCTGGGTAACAAGAGTGAAACTCCATCTCAGAAAATAATAATAATAATAATAATAGCCAAATCTATGTGTTTGAACACAGACTTCTATGTTCACCCATTTACTTAATATATTTGCATCTTGTCTGAGGTATGATCATCAAATGAGAATCAATTCTAATTTTTTTGATATACTATAATCATTTTCCTTTCAAATGACTTCATTTTCTATTCTAACAAAAAAAATCTGTATTTGTCTTCAGCAATGCATTTGTTGAGTCCAGCCGCCCCTGGCCTCCAGGATTGCCAGGGAATGAGCGCTCTCCAGGACCTAAGGGCTCCAAAGGAGAAGTGGGACACCCCAACCCCCATCACCAGGGTGGTTTCCATTTGACTTTTTTCAGTTGAAGGCTGAAATGAAGGGAGAGAAGGGAGATCAAGGTGAGAAGGACAGAAAGGTGAAAGGGGTAAGCTGGAAGTGGTGGCTTCTTTGGCTCCTTCAGTTCCAGCCTGCCAGGCCACCCCTACTCTCCAGGACCCCCAGGTTCACCTGGCTACCCTGAGATTCCAGGTATCAAGGGAGGGAGCATCCGGGGCCAGCCCAAGCCACCTGGACCTCAGGGACCCCCAGCATTGGCTCTGAGGGTCATCAGGGCCCTCCTGGTACCCCAGGCTCCCAGGGCCCCCTTCATTTCCTGGCACTCACAGGCAGAATGTCAGCGTTCCAGGCCCTTCAGCCCTCCTGGGCCCCCTGGAACCATGAGTGCCCCTTCAGAGCAGGTGAGGCTCTGGGCCACATGCCAGGCCATGCTGGGACAGGTGCACTAGGCTCTCCAGGGCTGGCTCATCTTCATGGCAGAGTGGGATGGGCTCTACGTCCCGGTGCGGAACAGGTTCTGGAAGGTCCCGCCGGAGCCAGCCCTGACGCCACTTGCACAAGGAAGGAACAATGAAGTGGCCGCCTTGCAGCCCCTGGTGGTGCAACTGCATGACAGCAACCCCTACCCCGGCGGGAGCACCCACCGACCGACAACATCCTGGCCAGACGCCCTGCCTGCCCCAGCCCCAGCCCTACCCTGGAGCCCGGCACCGCAGCTCCTACATGCACCTGCGGCCGGCGCGCCGCACAACCCTGCCCGCCTACACCAACCGCGACTTACAACCTGTGCTCTACCTGATTGCGCACCACAGCCAGCTGCCTGGCAGCATGCGGGGGCTTCAGCGGGGCCGATTTCCAGGGCTTCCAGCAGTCACGGGCTTTGGGACTGGCGGGCCCCTTCCACGCCTTCGTGTCCTCGCAGCTGCAGGGCCTGTAATGCTTCCTGCACAGGCGACACCAGACGCGCAGTCCTGCCTGTGGTCAACCCCAAGGAGGAGCTGCTGTTTCCCAGCTGGGAGATGCTTTTCTCCAGCTCTGAGGTCCTGCTGAAGCCCAGGGCACACATCTTCTCCTTGCCAGCAAGGACGTCCTGAGGCACCCCACCTGGACCCGAAGAGTTTGTGGTAGGGCTCGGATTCCATCAGGCGCAGGGTAACGCAGAGCTACTGTGAAACGTGGTGGACAAAGGCCCCTTCGCCCACAGGCCAGGCCTACTTGCTGCTTGGGGGCAGGCTCCTGGGGCAGAATGCTGCAAGCTGCCACCATGCCTACATTGTGTTCTGCATGGAGAACAGCATCTTGACTGCCTCCAAGTAGCCGCCGCCTGGATGCAGATGGCCGGAGAGGACTCCTGGCTTGGAGGGAGCCCCCGCTGTGGGCAGGGAGTGGCCAGTCCCAACCCCAGGACCTGGCTGGCATACTTTCCTGTATATTTCACGCTTCATGTAATCCTCCAGAAATAAAAGGAAGCCAAAGAGTGTATTTTTTAAAAGTTTAAAATAATAATAATAATAATATTCCTTGTTTAACTATGGTTGGACATTTTGGTTTTGAATGTTTGCCCAATCAGTTAGTGAACAGATGCATCTGACAAGGATTCATTTTTAACATTCTCTGTGTGGGTAAGTGTCAAACACCTCATTTGAAATATTCTTTCATTTTTCCCAATGTCGAACTTATGTTAAGCAGTGTAACACTGATGCTGTTAGTTCAAATATATCTTCATGTTTACAATGATTTTTGTCTTAGCCATATTATGGAATATTTTCTTTTCTTTCTTTTTTTCTATTCTTTTTTTTTCTTTTTTCTTTTCTTTTCTTTCTTTTTTTTGAGACAAGGTATCACTCTGTTGCCCAGGCTAGGATTCAATGGTGTGATCATGGCTCACTATAGCCTCCACCTCCCGGGCTCAAGCAGTCCAGCTGCCTCAGCTTACCAAAGTGCTGAGATTACAGGCATGAGCCACCACACTCGACCTGCAATGATTTTTTAAAATTGAAACATTTCTGTGCTCTTTAGTCTGATGTGACTTAGTGTATACTTTCTTATTTTTTTTTTACTTTCCTTTCTTTCTTTCTTTTTCTTTTTTCTTTTTTTTTTTTTTTTGACACTGAGTCTCCCTTTGTTGCCAGGCCGGAATGCAGTGGTGCAATCTCAGCTCACTGCAACCTCTGCCTCCCAGGTTTAAGCAATTATCATGCCTCACCCTCATGAGTAGCTGGGATGACAGGCCTGTGCCACCATGCCCGGATAATTTTTGTATTTTCAGTAGAGACGGAGTTTCACCATGTTGGCCAGGATGGTCAATCTCTTGACCTCATGATCTGCCCCAGCCTCCCAAAGTGCCGGGATTGCAGGTATGAGCCACCTCACCTGGCCACTTAGTGTATACATTCTTTCTCTATTATGTTGTAGACTGAGAGAATCAGGGCTAGCATGTATAGTTTCAAGGCCATCCCAGTCTTTGAAGTATTTGGGACCCTTTGTTTATTTTTTAAATTAATACTATTAATTGAAAAATCATAATTATATACGTGTATGGATAAAATGTGAGGTTTTGATGTATGTTTACAATGTGGAATGATTCAATTAAGCAAATTAACAACTCTATTACCTGGCTTATCTATCTTTTTTG
>PVKV010025747.1:0-29149 GCA_004027835.1 Alouatta palliata | reverse complement strand
AAAAGGGGAGGGACAGCAGGGGGTGGGGAGTTGGGGAGGGATAGCATGGGGAGAAATACCAGATATAGGTGATGGGGAGGAAGGCAGCAAATCACACTGCCATGTGTGTACCTATGTAACAATCTTGCATGTTCTTCACATGTACCCCCAAACCTAAAATGCAATAAAAAGTATATATAAAAAAATAAATAAAATAAAATAAAAGGATAAAGTAAACTTTCTGTTAAACCATCAGGTTAATAATTTTTTTTTTTTTTTTGGTTCCTGCTTATTTTGAAGAATGTAATCTTAAAGTGCATCTTAAGTTGGCCTCTTGACCAATCTGCCACCATGAAACAAAGTGACAACCAATAAAGGGTTTCGAATAGGGGGAAAAAATCAGATCTACATGATCTAGAACGTAGCCTCAACATGATAAATTTAAGAGTTATTGGCCTTAAGGAGGAGGTAGATAAAGACATAGGAATAGAAAGTTTATTCAAAGAAACGTTAACAGAGAACTTCCCAAATATAAAGAAAGATACCAATATCCACATATGAGTAGGTTATAGAACATGAAGCAGATATAACTAAAATAAGACCATCTCAAGGCATTTAATCATCAACCTTTCGAAGGTCAAGAAAAAAGAAAGGATCCTAAAAGCAGCAAGAGAAAAATAAAATAAAATACAAAGGAGCGTCAATACATTTGGCAGCAAACTTTTCAGTGGAGGCCTCACAGGCCAAGAAACACTGGCATGACATATTCAAAGTGCTGAAGGAAAAAAAAAACACATACCTTTTTACCATGTAATAAAATATCTGAAAAAAAATTCTTCAAACATGAAGGAGAAATAAAAACTTTCTCAGACAAACAAAAGCTGAGGGATTTCATTAACACCAGAGATGTCCTACAAGAAACAATAAAGGGTGTACTTCAATCAGAAAAAAAGGCCATTGATAAGCCATTAATAATCACCTGCAGGTACAAAACTTACTGGAAATAGTACACAAAAAATAAAGAACAGTATAGTATGACACTGAACTGTGGTTTGTAAACTACTCTTACTCTGTGTAGAAAGACTAAATGATAAACCAATCTAAAATAATTACAACATCTTTTCAAGACATAGTACAATAAGATATAAATAGAAATAATCAAAAGTAGGACAAAAGTAAGAAGAGCTTTTTATCAGTTTTATTGTTTGTTTGTTGCTCTACACAAATAGTGTTAAGTTTTCATGAGGTTAAAATAATGGGTTAATATTTGCAAGCCTCATAGAAACCTGAAACCAAAAAAAAAAAAAGTGCAATGGATACACAAAAAATAAGAAGCAAAAAACTAAATTATACCACCAGAGAAAATTATGTTCACTAGTAGATGATGCGAAAAAAATAAAAAAGGAAGAGACGACCACAAAACAACCAGAAAACACATTACAAAATGGCAGGAGTAAGTCCTTACTTGTCAATAATAACATTGAATGTCAACAGACTAAACTTGCCACTCAAAAGACATAGAAGAGATTTCAAAAAAACAATATCCTTTGATCTTTTGCCTAAAACAAATTTACTTTGCCTATAAAGACACACACCAACTGAAAATAATCAGATGGAAAGGATATTTTATGCTAATAAAAGCCAAAAAAAAGCATGAGTCATTATATTATATTAGACAAAACAGATTTCAAGACAAAAACTATAAGAGACAAAGAACGTTACTATATAATGATAAAGGAGTCAAATCACCAAATATATATATAATATGTATTTTCTATAACATTATAAAATTATACAATTATATATATCATTTATTATATATGATATATATTTTATATATCATAAAATTATACAATTTTAAATATATAAAATAATACTTTTTTATTTTTTTAAATTTATTTTACTTTTGGTGAATACTATATCTGGCATTTCTCCCCATGTTATCCCTCCCCACCCCCCCTCCCTCCCCACCCCCCATTGGGTTGGTTGCAGGTCTTTCCTATTGTACACAGGGCTGCAATGAACATACATATGCATGTGTCTTTATAGTAGAACAATTTATAGTTCTTTGGGTATATACCCAGTAATGGGATTGCTGGGTCAAATGGAATTTCTATTTCTAGATCCTTAAGAAATCACCACACTGTCTTCCACAATGGTTGAATTAATTTACATTCCTACAAACTGTGTAAGAGTTTTCCTATTTCTCCACATCCTCTCCTGCATCTGTTGTCTCCAGATTTTTTAATGATCGCCATTCTAACTGGTGTGAGATGGTATCTCAATTTGGTTTTGATTTGCATTTCTCTAATGACCAGTGATGATGAGCATTTTTTCATATGTTTGTTGGCCTCATGACTTCTTTTGAAAAGTGTCTGTTCATATCCTTCGTTTACTTTTGAATGGGCTTGTTTGTTTTTTTCTTGTAAATCTGTTTCAGTTCTTTGTAGATTCTGGATATCAGCCCTTTGTCAGATGGGTAGACTGCAAAAATTTTTTCCCATTCTGTTGGTTGGCGATTCACTCTAATGAATGTTTCTTTTGCTGTGCAGAAGCTGTGGAGTTTGATTAGGTCCCATTTGTCTATTTTTGCTTTTGTTGCCAATGCTTTTGGTGTTTTGGTCATGAAGTCCTTGCCTATGCCTATGTCCTGAATGGTTTTGCCTAGATTTTCTCTAGGATTTTGATGGTGTTAGGTCTTATGTTTAAGTCTTTAATCCATCTGGAGTTAATTTTAGTGTAAGGTGTCAGGAAGGAGTTCAGTTTCTGCTTTCTGCACAAGGCTAGCCAATTTTCCCAACACCATTTATTAAACAGGGACTCATTTCCACATTGCTTGTTTTTGTCAGGTTTGTCAAAGATCAGATGGTTGTAGACGTGTTGTGTTGCCTCGGAGGCCTCTGTTCTGTTCCATTGGTCTATATCTCTGTTTTGGTACCAGTACCATGCTGTTTTGATTAGTGTAGCCTTGTAGTATAGTTTGAAGTCCAGTAGTGTGATGCCTCCAGCTTTGTTCTTTTTGCTTAGAATTGACTTGGCTACGCAGGCTCTCTTTTGGTTCCATATGAAGTTTAAGGTGGTTTTTTCCAGTTCTGCGAAGAAGGTCTTCGGTAGCTTGATAGGGATAGCATTGAATCTGTAAATTACTTTGGGCAGTATGGCCATTTTCACGATACTGATTCGTCCTAGCCATGAACATTGAATGTTTCTCCATCTGTGTCCTCTCTTATTTCGTTGAGCAGTGGTTTGTAGTTCTCCTTGAACAGGTCCTTTACATTTCTTGTTAGTTGTATTCCTAGGTATTTTATTCTCTTTATAGCAATTGTGAATGGCAGTTTGTTCTTGATTTGGCTCTCTTTAAGTCTGTTATTGGTGTATAGGAATGCTTGTGATTTTTGCACATTGATTTTGTATCCTGAGACTTTGCTGAAGTTGCTTATCAGTTTCAGGAGATTTTGGGCTGAGATGATGGGGTCTTCTAGATATACAATCATGTCATCTGCAAATAGAGACGATTTGATTTCCTCCTTTTCTATTAGAATACCCTTTATTTATTTATTTTTTTTGCCTGATTGCTCTGGCTAGAACTTCCAGTACTATATTGAATAGGAGTGGTGAGAGAGGACATCCTTGTCTAGTGCCAGATTTCAAAGAGAATGCTTCTAGTTTTTGCCCATACAGTATGATATTGGCTGTTGGTTTGTTGTAAATAGCTTTCATCGTTTTGAGATACGTTCCGTCAATACCTAGTTTATTGAAGGTTTTTAGCATAAAGTGCTGTTGAATTTTGTCAAAGGCCTTCTCTGCATGAATTGAGATAATCATGTGGTTTTTGTCTTTGGTTCTGTTTATGTGGTGAATTATGTTTATAGATTTGCGTATGTTGAAGCAGCCTTGCATCCCTGGGATGAATCCTACTTGATCATGGTGGGTAAGCTTTTTGATGTGCTGTTGCAATCGGTTTGCCAGTATTTTATTGAAGATTTTTGCATCTATGTTTCTCATGGATATTGGCCTGAAGTTTTCTTTTCTTTTATATATATATATATATATATATATATATATAAATATATATAAATATATAATATATTTATATATATATATAAATATATATACATATATATATTTTATTGCATTTTAGGTTTGGGAGTACATGTGAAGAACATGCAAGATAGTTGCATAGGTACACACATGGCAGTGTGATTTATTGCCTTCCTCCCCATCACCTATATCTGGCATTTCTCCCATGCTATCCCTCCCCAACTCCCACCCCCCCGTTCCTCCCCTTTTTCCCCCCGACAGACCCCAGTGTGTGATGCTTCCCTCCCTGTGTCCATGTGTTCGCATTGTTCAACACCCGCCTATGAGTGAGAATATGCAGTGTTTGATTTTCTGTTCTTGTGTCAGTTTGCTGAGAATGATGGTTTCCAGTTTCCTCCGTGTCCCTACAAAGGACACGAACTCATCGTTTTTGATGGCTGCATAATATTCCATGGTGTATATGTGCCACATTTTCCCTGTCCTGTCTATCATCAGTGGGCATTTGGGTTGGTTCCAGGTCTTTGCTATTATTGCATCTATCTGAATCTTCTCTCTTTCCTTTCTTTATTTGTTTTTATTTTTTTTATTTTTAAATTTTGTTTTAATTGTACTTTAATTTCTGGGGTACATGTGCCGATCATCATGCTGGATTCTTTCATTGGTACATACATGGCAATGTGGTTAGCTGCCTGCATCCACCGGTCACGCATATCTGGTATTTCTCCCCATGTTATCCCTCCACAACCTCTCCACCCTGCCGCTGTTCCTCCCCTGGCTCCCGCAATAGACCGCAGTGTGTGATGCTCCCCTCTCTGTGTCCATGTGTTCTCATTGTTCTTCACCCATCTATGAGTGAGAACATGCGGTGTATGATTTTCTGTTCTTGTGTCAGTTTGCTGAGAATGATGGTTTCCAGATTCATCCATGTTCCTACAAAGGACACGAACTGATAGTTTTTTATGGCTGCATAGTTTTCCATAGTGTATATGTGCCATATTTTCCTTGTCCAGTCTATCTTCGATGGGCATTTGGATTGGTTCCAGGTCTTTGATATTGTAAACAATGCCACAGTGAACATACGTGTACATGTGTCTTTATAATAGAACAGTTTATAATCCTTTGGGTACATACCCAGTAATGGGATTGCTGGGTCAAAGGGAATTTCTATTTCTAGGTCCTTGAGGAATCACCACACTGTCTTCCACAATGGTTGATCTCATTTATACTCCCACCAACAGTATAAAATATTCTTATTTCTCCACATCCTCTCCAGTATCTGTTGTCTCCAGATTTTTTAATGATCACCATTTTAACTGGCGTGAGATGGTATCCCAATGTGCTTTTGAATTGCGTTTGTCTAATGACCAGTGATGAGCAATTTTTTATGTGTGTTGGCCTCATATATGTCTTTTTTTGAAAAGTGTCTGTTCATATCCTTTGCCCACTTTTGAATGGGTTTGTTTGTTTGTTTTTCTTATAAATCTACTTTAGTTCTTTGTAGATTCTGGATACTAGACTTTGTCAGATGAGTAGGCTGCAAAAATTTTTTCCCATTCTGTTGGTTGCTGGTTCACTCTAACGATTGTTTCTTTTGCTGTACAGAAGCTCTTTTCATTAGATTCCATTTGTCTATTTTTGCTTTTGTTGCCAATGCTTTTGGTGTTTTAGTCATGAAATTCTTGCTCATGTCTATGTCCTGAATGGTTTTGCCTACTTTTTTTCCTAGGGTTTTTCTGGTGTTAGGTATTATGTTTAAATCTTTAATCCATCTGGAGTTAATTTTAATGTAAGGTGTCAGGAAGGGGTCCAGTTTCTGCTTTCTGCACATGGCTGGCCAGTTTTCCCAACACCATTTATTAAACAGGGACTCATTTCCACATTGCTTGTTTTTGTCAGGTTTGTCAAAGATCGGATGGTTGTAGATGTGTTGTGTTGCCTCAGAGGTCTCTGTTCTGCTCCATTGGTCTGTATCTCTGTTTTGGTACCAGTACCATGCTGTTTTGATTACTATAGTCTTGTACTATACTTTGAAGTCAGGTAGCATGATGCCTCTGGCATTGTTCTTTTTGCTTAGGATTGCCTTGGCTCTGCGGGCTCTCTTTTGGTTCCACATGAAGTTTAAGGTGGTTTCTTCCACTTCTGTGAAGAGGGTCATAGGTAGCTTGATGGGGATAGCATTGAATCTATAAATCAGTTTGGGCAATATGGCCATTTTCATGATATTGATTCTTTCTAACCATGAGCATGGAATGTTTTTCAATATATTTGAGTCCTCTCTTATTTCTTTGCACAGTGGTTTGTAGTTCTCCTTGAAGAAGTCCTTTACATCCTTTGTTAGTTGTATTCCTAGGTATTTATTCTCTTTGTAACAATTGTGAATGGGAGTTCACTCTTGATTTGACTCTCTTTTAGTCTGTTATTGGTGTATAGGGATGCTTGTGATTTCTGCACATTGATTTTGTATCCTGAGACTTTGCTGAAGTTGCTTATCAGTTTAAGGAGATTTTGGGCTGAGACGATGCGGTCTTCTAAATATACAATCATGTCCTTTGCAAATAGAGACAATTTGACTTCTTGCTTTTCTAATTGAATATCCTTTATTTCTTTTTCTTTCCTGACTGTTCTTGCTAGAACTTCTAATATTATATTGAATAGCAGTGGTGAGAGAGGGCATTCTTGTCTAGTGCCAGATTTAAAAGTGAATGCTTCCAGATTTTGTCCATTCAGTATGATATTGGCTGTGGGTCTGTCGTAAATAGCTTTTATTCTTTTGAGATATGTTCCGTTGATATCTAGTTTATTGAGAGTTTTTAGCATAAAGCACTGTTGAATTTTGTCGAAGGCCTTCCCTACATCTATTGATATAATCATGTGGTTTTTGTCTCTGGTTCTCTTTATGTGATGGATTACATTTATGTACTTGTGTATGTTGAACCAGGCTTGCATCCTCGGGATGAAGCCTACTTGATCGTGAAGGATAAGATTTTTGATGTGCTATTGCAATCGGTTTGCCAGTATTTTATTGAAGATTTTTGCATCTATGTCCATCATGGATATTGATCTGACATTTTCTTTTTTTGTTGAGTCTCTACCGGGTTGGTTTTGATATCAGGCTGATGTTGGTCTCATGAAATGATTTGGGAAAGATTCCTTGTTTTTTGATTGTTTGTAATAGTTTCAGAAGGAGTGGTAGCAGCTCCTCTTTGTACGTCTGGTAGAATTCTGCTGTGAACCCATCTGGACCTGGGCTTTTGTTGTTTGGTAGGCTATTAATTGCTGCTTCAACTTCAGCCCTTGTTATTGATCTATGTAGGGTTTCAACTTCTTCCAGGTTTAGGCTGGGGAGGGTGGAAGTGTCCAGAAATTTATCCATTTCTTCCAGGTTTACTGGTTTATGTGCTTAGAGTTGTTTGTAGTAATCTCTGATGGTGGTTTGTATTTCTGTGGAATCGGTGGTGATATCCCGTTTATCGTTTTTTATTGCATGTATTTGCTTCTTTTCTCTTTTCTTTTTTATTAATCTGGCTAGCAGTCTGTCTATTTTTTTGATCTTTTCAAAAAAAATAATAATTTATTAGGTACTACTAATGCATTAGCAAAGCCCACATAATAGGCTTATTTTGCCTTTTGGTGGACCTGTGGAGAAGAGTGTGGCATTGTGGGAAAGTGAGGCAATATTAGGATATTAGACACCTGGCATTAGATGCCAAATTGGAGTACCCTGAATTATGTTTCCATAATCTCCTTCTTTCATAGTTTTTATTTTTTGAGTGGTTTCCTTCCAAGAATATTAAAATAGTTGTTGCTTTTCCTCTGGGAACTATATTTCGTAATATGTACTGAGAACATTGCAGATTTGGGTTTCAGAGGAAATCCATTTATAATTTTGTTTTCTCTCAGGAGATACTTATAGTTGCCATGTGAATATTGTAAATAAGATTTTTATATTCTTAAAGGGTGAGTGCAAATATTTGAGCAAAACCTAGAAGATTCTGAGGTTAGCTAGAAAGCAAAGGTTAACTAAGAACATATAAAATCCAATGTTTTTAAACCTGCTACCAGAGCTGCTTGAACAAGAAGCTCCTGGGTTGTCTCCTGGTTGTTTGTAATATCCCTCAAAATCTGAAAAATACCCTTAGTGTCACTGTCCATCCTCTTGCATTTTTTGAGTACTCTAACTTAGCAACAAGAACATTTGAGATTGATGATTATGTTATAGTTTTATTGGCCTTGCTGATGGTAAACTTTACATTCTTTCTTCACTCTCTAACACAAATATAAGGTCACTGGCAGCCTAGACCAAGATCTATATCTAGCACCTTCCTACCTGGCATTCAGTGCCTGGGTTATCTAGTTAGGACCTCTAATTTTCTTAATAGTGTGATCTTTGGCTGCTGTGCATAATTTGCATGTGGAATAAGGGCTGAGTTGTGCCTATCTATGCTCATATGTTATGCAAAACTCCCTTTAATTATCACTTGGATTATCACATCTTATTTTCACTTTGTTATATGCTGATCATTGCATTGCCAGGAATGATGTCTATAATGTCTAATACCTAGTGAAGCAAAAAAAGACCTGTTGTATTTCCTTTAGAGTTATTTTTTATTTCTGTGTTAGAGTTCTCTTTTTTTCCTGCTCCTGCTTGGGGTTTATTGATTTCTCTTTTGCTCATTAGTTATGTTTCACCCTAATCCTATTATTTTTATAAATCTATGTCAGTGAAGACATAGGGCTTAAACCCATGAATTACGTTCTTCACTGGTAACTTTCTCTGACACCCATTTATTTCTGCACTCATGCCCTGGGGAATTTATCTGCTTGCTTCTCTTCTTGCCAGCTGCCATTTACTATTTTTCCTTTAAGAGGTCTTGAGCTCCTAGAGAGGAGCACATATATTTCTCCATTTTGTTAAGCATTCTGTTATTTTCAAAGCAAGAACAAGACCCCAAGCCCAGTTATTCTGTGACTTCCCATTGTTCTTTAAGATTTATTTCAATCTACAGAGCTTGGAATCAAAGTACTTTATGTTATAGCCCCATCTACCTATTTAAACTTATCTCTCATTTATCTTCCAATATTACCTCCTTCAAACTATATTTTTTTAACAAAAGCAGGCAAAAAAAAAAAAAAAAGGAAAGAAAACGTATGTTCAAATGAACTCTGTTAGCAAGAAGAATGTGTAAAACATAAAAAAATAGATGATTCTAGATAAAAGGGCAGAAAAAGGTTGACAGACACCTCAACTACCTTCCCTTATATCCACCTCTAAGGGTTCCAGCTAGGTTTTAATTTGTGCCCGAATCTATGTGAATGGCAGCCTTCAGAGATGTTGGGTGCACAGCTGATAAAGCTGTGTGGATGGTCCTGGTCCAGTGGAACCTCTTATCCAGATTAGACCATTCTCTATTCTCTTTTATCTCTCCTTAATGTGCCATGTTCATTTCCAACTCTAAGATTTGGTACACTCTGCTCCCCAGCTGGGATTTCTCCCCCTGCTACACTTTCCTTACACCTCAAAATGCAGGTCCTAGTGTCATTCTAATCTATATACCTTTACTAACTAGCTATTTGCACTGACATTAGGTTTCTCTAACCTGCCTTAGTAGTTCTGATTTACACCACTCACCCGCAGTTCTGAACAGTTTTATAGGTTTTTTTATAGCTCATTTTTCTAAGTAAAATATAACTCCATAGAGATCAGAAATTGGCATTTTCTAATATTTATACCTTAAAAATGCAACATAACCACAAGTCTTGCACAGAGTAGACATTTCAAACATGTTTCTGAAATATAGTTATTAAATAACAACATGTTAATCTGAAAAAAGCCCTTAAAAATGTCATTGGACAATGTACTCACCATATGATTCAACTATTATTCTCCTAGGTATCTACCCAATATAAATGAAAACTTATGTTCAAACAAAAGATATTTCTACAGTAGGAAACACACACAATCATTTCTGAGTTTTATTGTTTTGATATAGCCTAATCTATTTAAACATGAATGATTTGTACATTAAGTTGTTTCTAATTTTTATTATTACAAACATAATATTGTCATGAACATGCTTATAACATGCTTATGTATAGACCTTTGCTCATTTGTCTAATTGTTTCCCAAGAATAAACTAAGAGACTTATAATAGCAAAGGTTAAGCATCTTATTGTTTGTTTGAAAGTATATAGTTTCAAATTGTCCTTTAGAAAAATTGTGTAAGTTTACACTCCTGAGAATAACATCTGAGAATGTCTCTTTCTTTCCTCCTGTCCTGACACTGAATATGAAACTGCCTTTGCAAAAAAAATCATAACTGAAGAAATTATGACAGTGAGAGATTAGGCCTAACCAACTCCATCTTTCTTCTAACCTCTAAACTGTCTTTGTTCATTCATGAGCATAGGCTGAACTAGCCTTGGGAAAGAGTTTAGTTTACAGTTTAAACTCTGAAACAAAATTGATAGTAACCCTTTCCCGAAAAATCCCTTCTCTCCTGGGGACCAGTCTGCCTTTGTAGGACTGAAGAATTAGCTACAAGATTCGAAATTACAGTTTAGGGACCATGTAGCCTCTGGCTGCAAGAGTCTGAATATCCCCAAACTGCTCCTGGGAAATAAGATCACCGTTGCAAAACCTAAGATCTGTGTTTGAGATATTTTGCAGACACTGCATTCTGATGCAGCAGATAACACCATCCAGAATGATAATCTGGAGAAACAGAAGTCAGCAAGAAGGACTCACTTCGACATCCTATGATTTCATCTTCACCCCGACCAATCAACATTCCTCACTTTCCAGCGATACCTGCCAAATTATCTTTGTCCAGGAGTTTATCCATTTCTTCCAGATTTACTGTTTCATGTACATAGAGTTGTTTGTAGTAATCTCTGATGGTAGTTTTTATTTCTGTGGAATTGGTGGTGATATCCCTTTATCATTTTTCATTGCATCTATTCGATTTTTCTTTCTTTTCTTTTTTATTAGTCTGGCTAGTGGTCTATTTTGTTGATCTTTTCAAAAAACCAGCTCCTGGGTTTAATGACTTTTTGAATTTTTTTTTTTTTTTTAATCTGTGTCTCTTTCAGTTCTGCTCTGATCTTTGTTATTTTTTATCTTCTGCTAGCTTTTGAATTTCCAGATAGCCAAATCATGAGTGAATTCCCATTCACAATTGCTACAAAGAGAATAAAATACCTAGGAATATAACTGACAAAAGAAGTGAAGGACCTCTTCAAGGAGAACTACAAAGCACTGCTCAAGGAAATAAGAGAGGACACAAACAGATGGAAAAACATTGCATGCTCATGGGTAGGAAGAATCAATATCATGAAAATGGCCATACTGCCAGAAGTAATTTATAGATTCAATGCTATCCCCATCAAGCTACCATTGACTTTCTTCACAAAACTGGAAAAGAACCACTTTAAACTTCATATGGAACCAAAAGAGAGCCTGTATAGCCAAGAAAATCCTAAGCAAAAATAACAAAGCTGGAGGCATCATGCTAACTGACTTCAAACTACACTACAAGGCTACAGCATTCAAAACAGCATGGTACTGGTACCAAAACAGAGGTATAGGCCAATGGAACAGAACAGAGGTCTTGGAAGTAATGCCACACATCTACAACCAGCTGATCTTTGACAGACCTGAGAAAAACAATCAATAGGGAAAGATTCCCTGTTTAATAAGTGGTGTTGGGAAAACTGGTTAGCCATGTGCAGAAAACTGAAACTGGACCCCTTCCTTATACCTTACACTAGAATTAACACCAGATGGATTAAAGACTTAAACATAAGACCTAGCACCATAAAAACCCTAGAAGAAAACCTAGGCAATACCATTCAGAACATAGGCATAGGCAAGGACTTCATGACTAAAACACCAAAAGCAATGGCACAAAAAGCCAAAATAGACAAATGGGATCTAATTAAACTTAAGAATTTCTGCACAGCAAAAGAAATCATTAGAGTGAACCAGCAACCAACAGAATGGGAAACAAATTTTTGCAATCCACCCATCTGACAAAGGGCTAATGTCCAGAATCTACAAAGAACTAAAGCAGATTTACATGAAACAAACAAACAAACAGGGGTGACTCAGCACATTCTCAGTTCTGGTAGATACAGAGAGAGTCCGCCTATGCTTAGTAAAGGGGACTTTGTCTTTTAGCTAAGGTACCAGCTAAGCCACAGTAGTATAGAGCACTAAGTGAGCCCCTGGGGTCCCTAATTTCAAACCTTATCTCTGGAACAACATTTCTGGACTTTCTCTGGGCCAGAAGGGAGACCACTGCCCCGAAGGGAGAGTCTCAGGCTTGGCAGCATTCACCACAATCTACCTGCAGAACCCCTGTATCTTGAGTGAACATTGGCAGAAGCCAGGCAGTATTTGCTGTGGACCTGGGGTGATAATGACCAGAGAAACTCCTCTGTTCATGCAATGGAGAGAGAATAGGGGAAAGAACTTTGTCTTATGACTTGGGTGCAATAAGACACTGTTCCCCCAGCTCCAGACAGCTCAGCACAGATAAAGAGACTTTGTTCTGGAGAAAGTAAGGAAAGAAAATAAGAATCTCTGCCCAGTAATCCAGAGAATTCTTCTAATTACTATCTAAGATAACCAAGGTGATAACCTCTGACTCTGCAAGAGTCAGTGTTATTAGGCTTGCAGTATCCCCTAATGTAGGTATGGCTTCAATGACCAAAAACTTAGATCACAATACCTAAGACTCATCAAATACCTGAAAAGCATTCCCAAGAAAGATGGGTACAAATAAATTTAAACTGCAAAATTACAGTAAATACCTAAATCTTCAATTCCCTAACTTTGATGAACATCCACAAGCATAAACACCATGCAGGAAAACATGCCCTCATCAAATGAACTTACCAAGGCACCAGGGACCAATATTGGAGATATAGAGATGTGTGACCTTTCAGACAGACAATTCAAATTAGTTGTTTTGAGAAAATTCAATGAAACTGAATTTCAATTTCAAAGAATTTCAATTTCAATTAAATAACAGAATGAATTCAGAATCCTATCAGATAAAAGAAACAGATTTAAAAGAATTAACAAGTACTAGGCAGAAATTCTGGAGTTGAAAATCGCAACTGACATTCTAAAGAATTCAGCAGAGTCTTTTAATATATAATTGCAAATTAAAAAAGAAACCTAAAAGGGTGTAATTGGATTGTTTGTGACATAAAGTACACATTTTAAGGTGATGGATATCTATTTACTCTGATGTGATTATTACACATTTTATGCCTGGATCAAAACATCTCATGTACTCCATAAACCTATAAATCTATTATGTACCCACAAAATAAAAAATAAATAAATAAAATAAAAGCTCAAAATAAAAAATAAATTAAGAAATCAATTTTATTTATGTGTCTTGTTTTTTTACTCTTAAAACTTTAATATTCAAAAGTCATAAATATTAACATAGGTATAAATTAGACATTAACGAAAGTTTTATTAATATATATATAATTTCTTTTTCTTTATTTTTAAATTATTTATTTACTTATTTAAATTTATGTATTCTTTAAGTCCTGGGGTACATGTGCAGATTGTGCAGGTTTGTTACATAGGTATACATGTACCATGGTTGTGATTTGCTGTATCCATATCCCCATCATCTAGATTAGGTATTTCTCTTAATGCTATCCTCCCCAATCCCCCCACCCTCTGCTATTCCTCCCATAGCCCCCCACCCCTCAGGCCCCAGTGTGTGATGTTCCTCTCCCTGTGTCCATGTGTTCTCATTGTTCAACACCCACTTATGAGTGAGAACATGTGGTGTTTGGTTTTCTGTCCTTGTGTCAGTTTGCTGAGAATGATGGTTTCCAGTTTCAGCCTGGTACCTGCAAAGGACATGAATAAATCCTTTTTTATGGCTGCATAGTATTCAATGGTGTATATGTGCCACATTTCCTTTATCCAGTCTATCATTGATGGGCATTTGGGTTCTTTCTAAGTCTTATTGTGAACAGTGCCACAATAAACATATGTGTGCATGTGTCTTTATAATAGAACGATTTATAATTCTTTGGGTATATACCCAGTAATGGGATTGCTGGGTCAAATGGTATTTCTATTTCTAGATCCTTGAGGAATCACCACACCGTCTTCCACAATGGTTGTATTATTCTTATGCATTTGCACATTTCTAGCTTAGCTCTCACTTATGAGTGAGAACAAACAATCTTTGGTCTTCTATACTTAAGTTGCTTCATTTGGAATAATAGTCTCCAGTTCCATCAAGGTTGTTGCAAATGCTATTAACTTGTCTCTTAATGTCTGAGTAATATTCCATTGTATACATACACTATAAATTTTTTATGGGCATTTGGGCTGAATCCATATTTTTGCAATTGCAAATTGTGCTGCTATAAATGTGCATGTGCAAGTCTCTTTTTTGTATAATGACTTCTTTTCCTCTGGGAAGATACGTAGTAGTGGGATTGCTGTATCAAATGGTCATTCAACTTTTAGTTTTTTAAGGGATCCCGACACAGTATTTCATAGTGATTGTACTAGTTTACATTCCCATTAGCAGCGTAGAATTGTTCCCTTTTCACCACATCCATGTCAACATCTATTAATTTTTTTTTATTAGGGCCATTCTTGCAGAAGCATGGTGGTATCACATTGTGGTTTTCATTTGCATTTGCCTAATCATGGGTGATGTTGAGCATTTTTCCATATGTTTCTTGGCCATTTGTATAACTTCTTTTGAGAATCATCTATTCATTGCTTTAGCCCACTTTTTGGTGGAATTTTTTTTCTCGCTAATTTGATTGAGTTCTTTGTATATTCTGTATATTAGTCCTTTGTCAGATGTATAGATTGTGAAGATTTTCTCCCACTCTGTCAGTTGTCTGTTTACTCTACTGATTGTTCTTTTTTGCTGTGCAAAAGCTCCTTTTGCTGTGCAAATTGTATGCTGACACTAATCAAGACCTGGGAGGTTTAAATTGACCTATCCACTCTACCTCCATTGCACAAAAAATATTTAACAACAAGCTAGGGCAAGATTCAACAGCATAGTAGTTTTGTATCCAAGGTTATTTCCCCACAACCACTTTAAACATAAGAAATGCGGTGGCAATATAAAGTTTAATTTAGTTTAATTAAGTCCTGCATATTTATCTTTGTTTTGTTGCAATTGGTTTTGAGTTCTTGATCATGAAGTCTTTGCCTAGGCCCGTGTCTATAAAGGGGTTTCCAATGTTATCTTCCAACAATTTTACCAGCAGCCAACATAATACTGAAAGGGTAAAGTTGAAAGCATTTTCTATGAGAACTGGAACAAGACCAGAATGCCCACTCTCACACTTTTATTCAACAGAGTATGGAAAGTTCTAGCCAGAGCAATCAGACAAGAGAAAGAATAGGGCATCCAAATCAGTAAAGTGGAAGTCAAACTGTCACTGCTGATAATATGCTCATATATGTAGAAAACCCTAAAGACTCCTCCAAAAAACTCCTAGAACATATCAATGAATTCAGCAAAGTTTCAGGATACAAAAGTAGTGTACTCAAATCAGTAGCTCTGCTATACACCAACAGTAACCAACCTGAAAATTCAATGAAGAACTCAAATTCTTTTACAATAGCTGCAAAAAACAAACAAACAAACAAAACCAAAACCAAAACAAAAAAACTTGAGAATATACCTAAACAAGTTGTTGAAAGACCTCTACAAGGAAAACTACCAAACACTGCTGAAAGAAATCTTATGACACAAACAAATGGAACACAGCTCATGCTCATGGGTGAGAAGAATCAATATTGTGAAAATGACCACATTGCCAAAAGCAATCTACAAATTCAATGCAATTCCCATAAAATACCACCATCATTCTTTATAGAACTAGAGAAGACAATCCTAAAATTGATATGGAACCAAAAAAGAGCCCTCATAGGCAAAGCAAATCTAAGAAAAGAGAACAAATCTGGAGTCATCACATTACCTGACTTCAAACTATACTAGAAGGCCATAGTCACCAAAACAGCTTGGTATTGGTATAAAAATAGATGCATAAACCAATGGAACAGAATAGAGAACCCAGAAATAAAGCCATAGTCACCAAAACAGCTTGGTATTGGTATAAAAATAGATGCATAAACCAATGGAACAGAATAGAGAACCCAGAAATAAAGCCAAATACTTACAGGCAACTGATCTTTGACAAAGCGAACAAAAGCACAAAGTGTTTTTTAGTTTAATTAGGTACCACTTTTCCTTTTTTGTTTTTGTTGCAATTGCTTTTAGAGACTTAATTATAAAATCTTTGCCAAAGTCTAGTCCTGAATGGTATTTCCTAGGTTTTTTTCTAGGGATTTGGTTGTTTTACATCATATTTTAAACTTTTTAATCCATCTTGAGGTTTTTTTTTAATATGGTGAAAAGAAGGGTTTCAGTTTTAATTTTTTGCATATGGTTGGCCAGTTGTTTCAGAACAATTATTGACTATAGAGGCTATTCCCCCCCATTGCAGGTTTATTTCTGAGTTCTCTAACCTGTTCCCATGGTCTATGTGTCTGTTTTGTTATCAGTACCATGCTGTTTTGATTACTGTAGTGTTACAGCATAACTTGAAAGTGGAGGGAGTCTGTGGGCGGGTATGCACTGGTGGGGTTCTGTTTGTAAAAGCATTCCAATAGGTAGGCAGTATCTGCTGGTGAAAGAGCTATGGAAGTGGTGGCAACTGGAAAGCTGCAGTTATGCTGCAAGTGGTTCTGGCCACGTTGGGACCCTGGGAGAGGAAAGCAGACAAGGAAGCACACAGATAAGACTGGCCTCATCCCATGGGTCTGGAAGCTAACAAAGGGTAAAGTGGTCTAGAGGAGAACGGTGAGCCTTGGGATATGGGTGCCCATGGCCATGTTCCACTGCAGCTCTTCTGGAATCAAACCTTCTGGGCTTCATGCAGGCTGAAGTTCTGTCTCTTTCAACTCTCTGCAGTTCTACCTGACAGCTCAGAATTCCATGGGGTTTTTGGTGTCTCCTGCAGCTAGGAAGTATCCCAGAGGTTCATCGTGAGAGTGGGCAACTCCTTGTCTATTTTACTCACCCCTTCCCTAGGAGCTAGTTATTTCTATGAGTCCTGGTGCTTGGCAACCCCATGCAGAGTTCCCAGCTTTCTCCCTTTTCATGCCAAGGCCTGTGTTCTCCCTGTGTCCATTCTCAATGACTTCTTTCCAATGATCTCTTTAGAGCATATCAGTCTACTTGATGATCTTGTCTCTCTCATTGGAAGAATCTCTTCCTGGCTGCATCTAGTCAGACATCTTAGCTCTCCTCAAAGTATTGTTGAATTGTTTGCAGTTCATTATAGATTCTGGATGTTAGCCCTATGTCAGATGTGTAGTTTGCAAAAATTTTATCATAATCTGTAGATTGTCTATTTACTCTGTTGTTTATTTCCTTTTCTCTGTGGGGGGTTTTTGGTTTAATCAAGTCCCATTTGTCTATTTTTGTTTTTGTTGCATTTACTTTTGAGTACTTGGTCATAAATTCTTTGCTTAGAACAATGTCCAGAAAGGTTTCTCTTAGGTTTTCTCCTACAATATTTACAATTTACAGGTCTTAAATTTAGGTCTTTAACCCATCTTTAGTTGAGAAGTTTATATATGGTGAGAGATACGGGTCAAGTTTATTTTTTTTGCATATGGCTACCAATTTTCCCAACACTATTTATTGAATAGGGTGTTTTTTGCCTAGTGTATATTTTTATTGAAATTGTTGAAAATGAGTTGATTGTAGGTATGTGGCTTTATTTCTGGTTTTTATATTCTGTTCCATTAAACTACGTGTCTATTTTTTTGTTGGTGTGATGCTATTTTGGTTATTATGGTTTGAGGCACTAAGAAGTATAAGACATCAGTTTGAAAAATCTCTATCAGAGCAACATAAATTCTGCGAAAATTGAAGTAACAACATCATATGTATGATAAAGCATTGGTGGAAGAATAATAAAATCATTGATGCTTTACAAAAAGCCTATGGGAAAAATGCCTCAAATAAATCAGCACTTTCCAAATGGATAACTCATTTTGAGATGGGACAAAATGATGTTGAAGACAAAGCTCACAGTGGCAGACCATTTACATCAATTTGCAAGGAAAAAATTAATGTTGGTCATGCCTGATATGATTTGGATATTTGTCCCTTTCAAGTGTAATTTCTGGTGTTGGAGGTGGGACATCATGGGAGATGTTTGGCTCATGGGAACATATCCCTCATGAATGACTTAGTGCTATCCCCTTGGTGATGAGTAAATTTATGTGATATCTGGTTGTTTAAAAGCATATGGCACCTCGCTCTCTCTCTCCCTCTCATTCCTGTTTTCACCATGTAACATGCTTGCTCCTCCTTCCCCTTCCTCCAGGATTATAAGATTTCTGAGGCTCTCCACAGAAACTGACCAATGCCAGCACCATGTTTCATGAACACCCTACAGAACCATAAGCCAATTAAACTTTTTTTTTCTTTGTATATTACCAGCTTAGGTGTTTATTCATAGCAGTGAAAGTATGGTATAACACAGAAAATTGGTACCAAGAGTGGGGAATTGCTATAAAGATATCTGGAAATGTGGAAAGGCTTTGAAACTGGGTAATGGGCAGAGGTTAGAAGAGTTTTGAGAGCTAAGATGACAGGAAGACATAAGTAAGTTTGGATTATCTTAAAAACTTGCTAAGTGATTATGACCAAAATTCTGATAGAAATATGGAAAGTGAAGGCTAGGCTAATGAGGTTTCAGATGGAAATGAGAAAGTTATTGGAAAGTGAAGCAAAGGTCACCCTTGTTATGTTTTTATAAAAAAAACTTGGCTGCATTGTTTTCATGTCCTAGGGATCTTTGCAGGTTTTAACTTAGGAGTTATGACTTAGAGTATCTGGCAGAAGACATTTCTAAGCAGCAAAGCATTCCACATGTAGTCTGGCAGCTTCTAATAGTCTATTTTCAGATATGTGAGCATAGTGGCTTATAATAATGACTTTAAAATTGGAACTTATATTTAAAGGGGAATCAGAGCATAAAAGTTTGAAAAATTTGCAACCTAGTCATGTGGTAGAAAAGAAAAGCTTATTTTCACAGGAAGAATTTAAGCAAGCTGTGGGGAACCACTTGATAGAGAGACTTGTATGTATAAAAGAGAGCCAGGTGCTGCTAGCCAAGACAATGAACAAAAGGGCTTGAAGACATTTCAGAGATGTACGAGAAATACTCTCTCATCACAGACCCAGAAGCCTAGTAGAAAAAAAAAACATTGTTTCAGGGACCAGGCCTGGGAACCCATTTTCTTGCTTAGTTTTGGAACATTGGTTCCCATATCCTGGCTGCTTCAAATTGAGCCATAGCTCAAAGGGCCCTGGGTACAGCTTGGGCTACTGTTTTAGAGGGCTGCCTTTGCAGTTTCCATATGGAGTTAAGTCTGCAGATGCTCAGAATGCAAGTGTAAAGAAGGCTTGGCAGCTTCCACCTAGATTTCAGAAGATTTATGGAAAAGTATGAGTGCCCAGGCAGAAGCCTGCCACAGGGGCAGACATGCCCAAGGTCTTGGGACTCTACTCCTCCCACTAGTGTGCCCTGGATATGAGACATGAAAGCGTAGGAGTTTATTTTTGAACTTTAAGATTTAAAGACTGTATTGTTAGGTTACAGACTTGTTTGGGGCCTGTTACCCTTTTCTTTTGACCAATTTCTCCCTTTTGGAATGGAAATGTTTGCCCAATGGCTGGATCTCCATTTTATTTTTTAAAAGTAATTTGTATTTTATTTTACAGGCTCACTGGTGGAAGGAGACAAGTCTTAGATGACTTAGAAGTTTGAGCTTGATGATGGACCAAGTTAAGACATTAGGGGACCATTGGGAAGAGATGATTATATTTTGCAATGTGAAGACAAGAACTTTGGCGGGCCAGGGGAAGGATAATATGGGTCAGATATTTTCCCCTTTCAAATAAATCTCATGTTGAAATGTAATTCCCAGGGTTAGAGGTGAGGCATCATGGGAGGTGTTTGCATCATGGAGGAGTATTCCTCATCAAGGGTTTAGTGCCATCCCCTTGGTGATGAGCAAGTTCACAAACGATCTAGTTGTTTGAAGATGTTGGCACCTCCCTCTTCTGTCTCTTCGTTCTGTTCTCCCAATGTAACATGCTTGCTCCTGCTTTGCCTTTGCTATGAATGTAAAGTTCCTGAGGCCACCATCAGAAGCAGAAGCCAGCACCACGATACCTGTATAACCTTCAGAACTGTGAGCCAATTCAACCTGTTTTCTTTATAAATTACTCAGCCTCAGTTATTTCATTATAACAACGCAAAAAATGGATGAACACAGTGCCCTAATTGAAGAAGACAAACAATTACCAGCAAAAAGAATAACCAACACCGTAGCCATTTTAGTTGGTAAAGCTTACACAATTCTGACTGAAAAATTAAAGTTGAGCAAACTTTATACTTGATGAGTGCCAAAACCATTGCACCCAGATTAGCTGCAGACAAAAGCATAGCTTTCAATGAAAACTTTAAACAAGGGGTATCAAAATCTTGAGGAATTTATTTGAAGAATTGTAATAGAAGATGTGACATAGCTTTACCAGTATGATCCTGAAGACAATGCACAATTAAAGCAATAATACTAAGAGATAGAAGTGGTCCAGTTAAAGTGAAATCAGACCAGTCAAAAGCAAAAGTATGATTTTTGACAAAGCAAACAAAAGCATAAACTGGGGAAGGGACATGCTATTCAATAAATGGTGCTGGAATAATTGGCAAGCCACACATAGAAGAATGAAACTGGATTCCTCATCTTCCACCTTATAAAAAAATCAACTCAAAATGGATCACAGACTTAAATATAAAATGTGAAATTATAAATATTCTAGAAGATAACATCAGAAAAACCATTCTAGACATTTGGCTTAGGCAAAGACTTCATGAGAAAGAACCCAACAGCAAATGCAACTAAAATAAAGATAAATTCATGGGACTTAATTGAACTAAAAAGCTTCCACATAGCAAAAGAAATAATCAGCAGAGTAAACAGACATCCCCCAGAGTGGGAGAAAATCTTTACAAACTATGCATCTGAGAAAGGACTAATATCTAGAATCCACAGGAAACTCAAAAGATTAGCAAGAAAAAAAATAATTTGATCAGAATGGGCTAAGGACATAAATACATAATTCTCAAAAGAAGATATCCCAATGGCCTACAAACACATGAAAAAATGCTCAGCATCACTAAATACCAGGGAAATGCAAATCAAAATCACAATGCATTACCAACTTCCTCCTGCAAGAATGACCATAATTAAAAAATCAAAACATAATAGATGTTGACATGGATGTGGTGAAAAGGGAACACTTACACTGCCGGTTGGAATGTAAATTAGTAGAACCATTGTGGAAAACAGAATGGAGATTCCTTAAAAACTAGAAGTAGAACTAACATTTGTCCAGCAATCCTATCACTGGATATCTGCCTAGAGGTAAGGAAATCATTATATGAAAAAGACACTTGTACATGCATATTTATAGCAGTACAATTTGCAATTGCAAAAATATGAAGCCGGCCCAAATGTCCATCAATTAACAAGTGGATAAAGAAACTAGTGTGTATATATATACATGGTGTGTATATATAGTACCTATATGGTGTGTGTGCATATATATAGTATATATACCGTATGTATATATATTTACTATGTATATGGTATGTATATATATACATATGTGGTTATGTGTGTGTGTGTGTGTGTACTGTGACTTAGTGGTATTCCATGGTGTGTGTACCATGGAACACCACTCAGCCATAAAAAGGAGCAAAATAATAGCATTCGCAGCAACCTGGATGGAGTTGGAGACCATTATTCTAAATGAAGTCAATCAGTAGTGGAAAAGCAAACATCGTGTATTCTCACTTATAAGTGAGAGCTAAGCTAGCTACGAGGGTGCAAAGGCATAAGAATAATGTAATGCACTTTGGGGACTCAGGGGGAGGGTGGAAGGGGGTGTGTGGGATAAAAGACTGCACATTGGGTATGGTGTACACTGCTTGGTTGATGGGTGCACCAAAATCTCAGAAATCATTCACTAAAGAACTTATCCATGTAATCAAACACCACCTTTCTCCAAAAACCTATGAACTAAAAAAACAGAATAAAAAAAGACAACACTCTGACAATTTTTTTTAAAGTAAATATCATGGCAACAGTTTTTTGGGATGCCCAAGGCATTCTGCTTTTGACTTTCAGGAGGACCAAAGAATGATAGCACTTCTGCCAAGGCTCTTGCTTGACAACCCCGATGCTGTATTAATTCTGATTAGTTCTTTTGTTTTGTTGGCCCTAATACAGCTCTTAGGTCCACCACTTAATTAGAGTGATTAACTCCATTCATATGATTGTTTGTTGCAAATATTACAAAGGGTTGGGTGTTTCTGTATATTTAGGTCTTCATCCTGTCTTAAGGTTGCATATTGAATTTTCATAAATTGTTTGTAGACACCCAGCTATAATTTCTGTCCATCTTGTATTATGTCTTTATCATTTTTGGACCCCTAGCTAACTGTGTCAACTCCTACTCCTTTATGGCCTTCTTTAATTTCTTCCAATAGTCAGAAATTGTAAGGGATTTTATTTTTCTGGAATGAAATTGCCTGAATTCAAGGACCCTCTACCACTCACTTTTCTGTGTGATTTTAGGCAAGAGACTTGAATCTTTCCTTGGTCTCGGTTTCCCATCTTAAATAGGAGAAAATAATATCAACTTTATACAATGTCTGGGAAGAGAAAATATTTTAATAAACTCTTGGCACATGGTGAAATGAAAAGACACTTGAAGAGCTGACACTTACCAAGCCGTTATATCAGCTTTTAATCCTTATGACTACACAGTGGAACAACTTCTAGAAGTATCCCCATTTTAGAAGTGAGAAAACACACTGGATTCTAATGAAAAGAGTGAAGATTAAAGCACAACCCTCTTCTTATCATGTTCATAAATGTCTATTTGAACAGACTCCTTAGTTCACTGAGGGATTTTTTTGATAAACAAAATTTACAATAAAGCAAATTCCTGTTTAGTGAGTCCTACAAGCTTGTCTCCCAAATTAAAAAAAAATTTTTTTTACTACTCCATAAAGATTATTCTCCTTTTCTTTCCAGCGCACCTATATTTTATTGTTTTATTTTCTTTTATTATACTTTAAGTTCTGGGATACATGTGCAGATCATGCAGGATTTTTACATAGGTATACACAAGCCATGGTGTTTGACTGCACACATTCCCCCATAATCTACATTAGGTATTACCCCCGTTATCCCTCCTCTGGTCCCCCCACCCCCAAGAGGCCCTGGTGTGTGATGTTCTCCTCCCTGTGTCCATGTGTTCTCATGTTTAATACCCACTTATGAGTGAGAACGTGGGGCATTTGGTTCTCTGTTCTTACGTCACTTTGCAGAGAATGATGGTTTCCAGCTTCATCCATGTTCCTGCAAAGGACATGAACTCATCCTTTTTAATGGCTGCATAGTATTCCATGGTGTATATGTGCCAAATTTTCTTTACCTAGTCTATTATAGATAGGCATTTGGGTAGTTTCTAAGTCTTTGCTATTGTAAACAGTGCCACAATGAACATATGTGTGCATGTGTCTTTATAATAGAAAGATTTATAATCTTTTGGGTATATACCAAGTAATGGGATTGCAGGGTCAAATGGAATTTCTATTTCTAGATTGTTAAGGAATCACCACACTGTCTTTCACAATGGATGAACTAATTTACACCCCAACCAATGGTGTAAAAGTGTTCCTATTTCTCCACATTCTCTCCAGCTTCTGTTGTCTCCTGATTTTTTTCATGCTTGCCATTCTACCTGGTGTGAGATGTTATCTCAATGTGGTTTTGATTTGCATTTCTCTAATGACCAGTGATGGTGACCTTTTTTTCATGTGTTTGTTGGCTGCATGAATTTCTTCTTTTGAAAAGTGTCTATTCACATCCTTTGCCCACTTTTTGATGGGGTTGTTTGTTTTTTTTTATTGTAAATTTGTTTAAGTTCCTTGTAGATTCTGGATATAAGGTCTTTGTCAGATGGGTAGGTTGCAAAATTTTTTTCCCTTTCTGTTGGTTGCCAGTTCACTCTAATGATAGTTTCTTTTGCTGTGAAGAAGCTCTGAAGTTTAATTAGATCCCATTTTTCTATTTTGGCTTTTGTTGCCATTGCTTTTGCTGTTTTAGTCATGAAGTCCTTGCCTATGCCTATATCCTGAATGGTTTTGCCTAGGTTTTCTTCTAGGGTTTTTATGGTGTTAGGTCTTATGTTTAAATCTTTAATCCATCTGGAGTTAATTTTTGTATGAGGGGTAAGGAAGGGGTCCAGTTTCAACTTTCTGCATCTGGTTAGCCAGTTTTCTCAACACCATTTATTAAACAGGGAATCCTTTCCCCGTTGCTTGTTTTCATCAGGTTTGTCAAAGATCAGATGCTTGTAGATGTGTGGCATTACTTCCAAGGCCTCTGTTCTGTTCCATTGGTCTATATTTCTGTTTTGGTACCAGTACCATGCTGTTTTGATTACTGTATCCTTGTAGTATAGTCTGAAGTCTGGTAGCATGATGCCTCCAGCTTTGTTTTTTTTTCCATAAGATTGTCTTGGCTATGTGGACTCTTTTTGAGTTCCATATGAAGTTTAAGGTGGTTTTTACCAGTTCTGTAAAGAAGGTCAATGGTAGCTTGGTGGGGATAGCATTGATCTATAAATTATTTTGGGCAGTATGGCCATTTTCACAATATTGATTCTTCGTAACCATGAGCATGGGATGTTTTTCCATCTGTTTCTACCCTCTCCTATTTCCTTGAGCAGTGATTTGTAATTCTCCTTGAAGAGGTCCTTTATATCCTTAGTTAGTTGTATTCCTAGGTGTTTTATTCTCTTTGTGGGAATTGTGAATGGCAGTTCGTTTTTGATTTGGCTCTCTTTAAGTCTGTTATTGGTGTATAGGAATGCATGTGATTTCTGCACATTGATGTTTTATCCTCAGACTTTGCTGAACTTACTTATAAGCTTAGGTAGATTTTAGGCTGAGACAATGGGGTCTTCTAAAGATACAATCTTGTCATCTGCAAATAGAGAAAATTTGACTTCCTCTTTTTCTAATTGAATATGCTTTATTTATTTTTCTTGCCTGATTGCTCTGGCCAGAACTTCCAATACTATGTTGAATAGGAGTGGTGAGACAGGGCACCCCAGGCTTGTACCAGTTATTAAAGGGAATGCTTCTAGTTTTTGCCCATTCAGTATGATATTGGCTGTGGGTTTGTCATGAATAATTTTTATTTTTTTGAGATACATTCCATCAATACCTAGTGTATTGAGAGTTTTTAACATATAGGGCTGTTGAATTTTGTCGAAGGCCTTCTCTGCATCTATTGAGATAATCATGTGGTTTTTGTCATGGGTTCTGTTTATGTAACGGATTACGTTTATAGATTTGCATATGTTAAACCAGTCTTGCATCTCAGTGATGAAGCCGACTTGTTTGTGATGAATAAGCTTTCAATGTGCTGTTGGATTCTGTTTGCCAGTATTTTATGAAGAACTTTCGCATCAATGTTCATCATGGATATTGGCCTAAAATTTTCTTTTTTAGTTATGTCTCTGCTGGGTTTTGGTATCTGAATGATGCTGGTCTCATACAATGAGTTAGGGAGTATTCCTTCTTTTTATATTGTTTGGAATAGTTTCAGAAGGAATGATACCAGCTCTTCTTTGTACCTCTGGTAGAATTCGGATGTGAACCCATCCGGTCCTGGACTTTTTTTTTTGGTTGATAGGCTATTAATTGCTGCCTCAACTTCAGAATTTGTTAGTGGTCTATTCAGGGATTCAACTTCTTCCTGGTTTAGTCTTGGGAGTGTGTAAATGTCCAGGAAGTGGCTCTGTCTTGGTGGATTCCAGGCGCTGGCTAAAACAGCTGCTAAAACAGAAACCTTGAGCGCTTGTGTTGTAGGCATCGGCGAGAATCTCCTGGTTGTAAAGACCATGGGAAAAGCACAGAATCTGAGCTGGAGTGCCGGAGTGTCTGGAATAGTCCCTAATGGCTTCCCTTGTCTAGGATAGTGGGGGATTCTCCAGCCCCTTGCACTGCCCAGGTGAGGCAACTCTCCACCCTGCTTAGGTTTGCCCTTCTTGGGCTACACCAACTGTCTAATCAGTCCCATTGAGATGAACTGGTACCTCGGTTGGAAATGCGAAGATCACTCACCTTCTGTGTCACTCTCACTGGGAACTGCACTCCAAAGCTGTTTCTATTCAGCCATCTTGCGGAATTCCTCATAAAGATCATTCTTAAGTGCAACTGGCTTTTTGTTTTCTGCAAGTGAATGGCAGTGAAGAACACAATAACTTGGAAGTTGATTTATGATTTGGAATTACTGCCGTGATTTATACTAAGGTGCGTAAACTTTTACCTTCCATTGCTTTTGAACCATCAATGCAGATGTCAACATAGTGGAAAAGACAAATGACATCTTTATATTATTATGAAAATAACTTTGACCTTATGAACCCCCAGAATACGTCTCAGATACGCTCAGGGATTCACTGTCCACACTGAGAAACACTGACTGAGCAGCTACCCAAAATCATGCATTTTTGCTATATTCCACAAGATGGTGATATTGTAATGTGCTTCAGAAGTTAAAGATTGGGTCGTAATTGTATAATTTAAAAAATCTGTTCTCTTTCAGAAAATGATGTGGGTAAAATTTTTTTTTTTTAGAAAGTTTTCTTGATGAGCTCTTGAATCACCATCTCCATCTTATCTGAGTCCTCACTTTCATCATGGAAACTTG
The DNA here is from genome assembly GCA_004027835.1 of Alouatta palliata. Taxonomy (NCBI): domain Eukaryota; kingdom Metazoa; phylum Chordata; class Mammalia; order Primates; family Atelidae; genus Alouatta; species Alouatta palliata. The sequence goes on along the minus strand of PVKV010025747.1, from coordinate 2,235 downwards.
CTTTCTAAATACTACTTTATCAATGGCTGCCTCCTACAGAAACCTGATGTTAATTTGGAGGGTGACATTTTGCAATTGTGGAAACCAACAGACCTTGGAAACTTATCATTTAGTGCTTTCTCATTAAGAAAATTTTACCTTCTTCCAATGACAATTTCACTTTTGTAGTTGCATATCACATGCTCTCAAATGCCATAAATCTTTATTGGAGAAAGGATCTCTCAGGTCTGTGGTTCTTAAGCCTTTATGTTTTTTTTTGAGTGAAGGAATACAGGCCAACTTGTGAATTTGATAAAAGCTGTGGACCCTCATCCCAGAAAAATGTACATACATTCACATGAAATTTTGAATACAATTTCACTTGGGTCATTATATTCTGAAGTTATTACCTGGATTAAGAACCTTCGTTTTAGTGGAAGAAACTATTGTCAAGCCTCATATAACCTCTTCAGCTTCTTTATACCGTCTTACTAATGCTTTGTCCTTGTTACAGTCTTTGTATGCTGCAAAATAGTGTTTTAATCCCTTAAACATCCTATGCCTCTAGCTGATAAGAGTACAAATTTCATGCACTCATCAGAATTCTGATATAGATTTTTTGTCAAAAGGGATTTTCTCTTCACCTCCAGAGTTATGTTCTTTTTAATATCCCCCACCAGTCAGGAAGATTTTGCCAGGTTTTATTTTTGTATTTATGTTACAAAGCAATGATACAGTTTTCATTTTTTAGACATAAAATTGTAACATTTAAAATGATAGGTTGTGTTTTTTTCAAATCATCTGCAAACTACACTACCCTCAGAGCTTTTGACATTTTTCAAGGAGTTTTACCTTCTGAAATTTCGAAATTAAACTTTCATACATTTAATTTTTGGCAAATAAAATAATTTTATTCTTTTATATGGCTAAATAATATATCATTTTGTGTATGTACCACTTTTTTGTCCTTTAATTCATTGATGAAAACTTAGATGGATCACTAAACATTGTGTGCTTATATGGACATTTACACCTAAATATGTACAAGTATAATTAGTCCATAATAATTAAATGTATTTAAAAACAGGAAATGGGTCTACGGTTAAAGACAATTAAAACACTTACAATGCTCACAAATATAAATAAAATGTTTATTTTTGACTATGAAACTAAAACCTCAAACACATATATGTGTTATGAATCAAATTTAACACCTTAACGTGTGATCTTTTTAACTTTGTAGTATGAAGTAATTATCAATTTGAACTCATAAATTAGATTTATAATAATAAAATGGCACTCTCCTTTTGTGTTCTTTGTGTTATTGGAAAAGATTCAGTATACGGTTTTTCCTGGTAATGGAATTCTCAGATTATTGCCTGAAACTATTAGTTACACCACTCTCACATATTCCTCTCCGTGTATAATTGTCCTGTTCATGTTTTCCCATTCTTACTACCATGCTGTCTCACATTTCCCTTCATCTCTCTCATCAGATTCCTTCACATTTTCTTTCTTTTAATTTTTATTTTTTGTGGAGACATAGAAGGTGTATATAATTATGGGATATTTTGCAATAGGCATACAATGTGTAATAATCACATCAGAGTAAATGGGGTGTCTATCGACCCTAGCATTTATCTTTTGTGCTATAATCCACTTATACCCTTTTAAGCAATATAAAATGTACATTACGATTTTTAAATTATTATTATTTTTTAAGTGTTGGGGTACATGTGGAGGATGTGCAGGTTTGTAACGTAGGTAAACGTGTCATAGTCGTTGGCTGCAACGATCAACCCATAACCTAGGTATTAGGCCCAGCATACATTAGCTCTTTTCCCTAGTGCTCTTCCCCCTATACTCTCCCCTGATGAGACCCAGTTTGTGTTTTTCCACTTCCTGTGTCCATGTGTTCTCATTACTCAGCTCCCACTTATAAGTGAGAACATTTGGTGTTTGGTTTTCTGTTCTTGTGTTAGTTTGCTGAGGATAATGGCTTCCAGCTTCATCTATGTCCCTGCAAAGAACATGATCTCATTCCTTTTTGTGGATGCATAGTCTTCCATGGTGTATATGTACCACATATTCTTTATCTGGTCTATCACTGATGAGCATTTGGATTGATTCCATTTCTTTGCTATTGTGAAGAGTACAGCAGTGAACATAAGTGTGCATTTATCTTTATAATAGAAGGATTTATATTTATTTTGGTATATACCCAGTAATGGAATTGCTGGGTCAAATGGTATTTCT
>PVKV010025746.1:0-29034 GCA_004027835.1 Alouatta palliata | reverse complement strand
TTACACTGTTGGTGGGAGTGTCAATTAGTTCAACCATAGTGGAAGACAGTGTGGCGATTCCTCAAGGACCTAGAAATAGAAATTCCATTTGACCCAGCAATCCCATTACTGGGTATATATCCAAAGGACTATAAATCATTCTGCTATAAGGACACATGGACACGAATGTTCATTGCAGCACAGTTTACAATAGCAAAGACCTGGAACCAACCCAAATGCCCGTCGATGATAGACTGGACAGTGAAAATGTGGCACATATACACCATGGAATATTATGCAGCCATCAAAAACAATGAGTTCGCATCCTTTGTAGGGACATGGATGAACCTGGAAACCATCATTCTCAGCAAACTGACACAAGAACAGAAAATCAAACACTGCATATTCTCACTCATAGGCGGGTGTTGAACAATAAGAACACATGGACACAGGGAGGGGAGTATCTCACACGGGGGTCATTTGGGGGGAAAAAGGGGAGGGACAGCGGGGGTAAGGAGTTGGGGAGGGATAGCATGGGGAGAAATACCAGATATAGGTGATGGGGAGGAAGGCAGCAAATCACACTGCCATTTGTGTACCTATGTAACAATCTTGAATGTTCTTCACATGTACCCCCAAACCTAAAATGCAATAAAAAGTATATATATATATATATATATATATATATATATATATATAAGCCCTCCAGGTGGTTTTACTCTTTGCTGAAGTTCAGAAATCACTGATCTAGGTCACACTCCCTAGAGATTGAACAATTTTGCTGGAAGTAGGTTAATTCAAGATCAACACAGAACACATGACTGCGGAGCACTGCAAGAAAAACAGAAATGGTGGAATCTGGTTTTTATATATACCAAAGATAGGACCAAGTCCAGCAACTTCAATATTCCTTCAAGGCCAGAAAATAACATCTTACAAATCATAGTTCTGGTTAGGAAAGAACTAAGCACAGCACTGCAGGAACGACGATGTCATTCAGCAGTTTATGTCTCGGGAGATCCTCCAGCTGACACAGCTTCAGATGTTTTTCAAGACTATCTGTGTTATTAAGAGTCTGATAATCTAGCTATGTCTTTTATTTATGTATTCCATTTGGTGAATCAAGACAATTTTTAAGGTTATCTGAATTATCATCAAAGGCTGCTAATCTTCTAATAGAGTTTTTAATTTATCCCTCGTTTTCAAATCATTGATTACCAAACTGGCTGTAACTAACATTCCATCCAAAGGTGAAATAAGTGAGTCCACAGCAGGGCAATGCAACCAGAAAGAGAACTCCAGTCAGGTGCACTTTGGCTCAAGCACAGCCAGGTAATGAGTCAGGCAATGAGAGAAGCCACCCTTGTCATGTGCTCACCCCTCCCATGCCTGTATTCACATTCATGCAGAAGTTTCTTTTGCATGTTCACAGACAAAAAGGACAAATAAAGGCAGACATGTCTATTTAAACATATAGCAGCTTTAATTGGCTATTAACATATACACCAAGTCAGACATGGCCACTTTATCTGATGGCTATTCTATGTGCTGGAGAGTTCATCTATATAGGCTTCAAGATACTATTTTCCTCCCCCAATCAAGAGTTTGTTAGGGATACTTTGTAATAGAACACTAAAGATTACTCAAAGAGAGTCATGCACTCCCTTCCACCTGCCTGGGTGTTTGAGAAATTGACATGCAGAGAGTAAATGGAAAGTCCATGCTGGAAAGACTCGGAACATGCAAAGCCCACCCTCATGATTTTGTCCAAAATAACCATCCTGGTTCAAAGCAGATGGTGACAGGCAAACAGATTGTACTAAAAGATCCCCTGAGATCATAAACTGCTGAATGACCTCGTCACCGCTCCAGTGCTGTGCTTAGTTCTTTCCTATTCAGAACTAGAATTTGTAAGACGTTATTTTCAGGCCTTGAAAGAATATTGAAGCTGTTGGACTTGGTCCTATCTTCGATATAGATAAAATCAAGATTTCACTGCTTCTATTTTTCTTATAGCATTTCACATGCATGTGTTCTGCATTGACCTTGAATTAAGCCGCTTCCAGTTCCATTAAGTTGCTTGCCAGTTCATGATCTGTACTTCGGCTTCTTTCAGAAAAGGTTACTGAGGACACGGTACTAACACTGATACTGTGGTTCTGGCATCAACAATAGCAAAATCCCCCACGTTCCCCCAGCTGCGGGTCACTTGTAATGCTTGCACAATGCCCAGTACTTCTTGTCCACCACATGTGTGATACTGTCATTGAGGACCTATGTTTTAACATGCCTTTTCCACCAGAATGCAAGTTTCAGGAAGGCAAACAACAAATATATTCTGCACTCTATTTTTCACATCTGGTAGCACATCTAGCCTAGCATATTGTAGGTACTCAATACATTTTTGTATAATTAATAAACAAATAGGCCGGGTGCAGTGGCTCACGCCTGTAATCCCAGCACTTTGGGAGGCTGAGGTGGGTGAATCACAAGGTCAAGAGATCGAGACCATCCTGGCCAACATGGTGAAACCCCGTCTCTACTAAAAATACAAAAATTATCTGGGCGTGGTGGCACACACCTGTGGTCCCAGCTACTCAGGAGGCTGAGGCAGAAGAATCGCTTGAACCCAGGAGGCGGAGGTTGCAGTAAGCTGAGATTGCATCACTGCACTCCAGCCTGGTGACAGAGCAAGACTCCGTCTCAAAAAAAAAATACATAATAATGTACACATATACGTATAATATATACATTAGCTATTGATATTACACCACATGTCACATGGTAGTTTTTCACATTCATTTTCCTGCATGGATGTCTTGCTGGGCTGAATAGAATTCATTCTTCAACCTACATCTAGTGCAATGCCTGTTATCTAGGGGATATCAAATTGTTTTATTATTAAGGGATAAATCTTGAGATCTAGGAGTGAGTAAATAAGACCTTAAGTCTCCTTCTCATTGCTGACCAGGGACTGTTAAATTAACCATTCCATGTCCCCGTGTTCTCATCCATTATACAGACATAATCATATTTATTTTTATTTTCCTAAGACATTCTAGGGAAAAAATGATGGGAAAACAGAGTCAGCCTTGAAAACAAAGGCATTATGTGATTCTGCAAAAACAGTAAAGCTATTATTTCTGGTCTATTTTTTCCTTTTGAAATATCTCTGCTATTCTAGTAATTCAGGCAGAATCTGAATAAAATGATCTTCTCATTTTACTGATATCTCTAAGTAGTATTTTCCTTCTTAGCATGTGACTAAAAATTATCCGATAAAAAGCAGAGATCTGCTGTGTAGATTTATCATGCTTCAATTTCTTCTGCAGATGTTTCAATACAACTTAGAGATTCCCAAACCCAGAAGACTTATCTTAAGTCACTCATGATTCCTTTTGCAGCCAAAACTAGAATCAGTCTCCCTAGAAGCCCACAAAGGAGGTGACAGAGGGGCCATGAGAAATGCAGCATGTGATGGTTAATTTTATGGGACAACTTGGCTGGGCCATGAGATTAAACATTTCTGTGGGTAGGTCTGTGAGGGTTTTTCTGGATGAAGTTAACGTCTGAATTGATGGAGTGAAGAGAGAAGACTGTGCTCCCCAGTGTGGGTGGGCCTCATCCAATTCATGGAGGGACTGAATGGAACAAAAGGGCTGAGTAAGAAAGAATTTACTGGATCCCAAGATGGCCAGGTAAGAGGCAGCTCCAGAAAGCAGCTCCCAGAGAGAGAGATGCAGAAGCTGAGTGGTCTCCACAATTCCAAAACAGGTACCAGGTTCATTTTGTGGGTCTGGATGGACAGTGGGTATAAACCAAATAGGGCAAGTTGAGGCAAGGCGGGCACTGGTCCACCCAGGAGGTGCATGCAACCAACTGGAGGACCAGGAGATCTCTCCTTCTGGGACTTTGGTTTGGATACAGTGCTCTATCCAAGCCCTCTACGACCCATAGAACAGGAGATCTTTGCCCGGCTGAAAAACCTCAGTGAGCTGCCTGAGCAGGGCAGAATAGCAACTTCGGCCAGTGCTGGGGCTATCAGCATAGATCTAGGTGGAAGCCAGAAAGCCAGCTGGACGGAGCCACCCACCCCCCAGAAAGAAGGGGAACTGAAAACAGGAAAACAGCTCATATGGCAGGAGAGGTCCCACTCCCCCACCACCCGCATAAAGCCAGCAGGCTAAAAAACTCTCATTCCAGAGTTTTGCACCCAGAACATAAGTGAGAGAGCGACCAGGAATGATCGAGCTCAGCGGAGGGAAGAGAAGCCACCATTGCAGAAGCCCGCCTAATTTTCCTGAGTAAAAAAAAACACATAGCAGCTCCACTTAATTTGTGGCAGCCCAACAGCGCCTCTACAGGCAGACAAAAGAAAGGTCACCTCCCAAAGCACCTACCTGAGATCAAACTACATAAATCCAAGGAGATGGGAAGAAACCAGCAAAAGAAGAATGAAATCACCAAAAACCAGAATACCTCTACCCCACCACGAGATCACAACTCCTCACCAGCAAGGGAACAAAGGTGGTTGGAGAACAAATTTGACGAATTGACAGAAGCAGGCTTCAGAAGGTGGGTAGTAACAAAGTTCTCTGAGTTAAAGGGACATGTTCTATCTCAACGCAAAGAAACTAAAAACCTTGAAAAAGGTTTAGAAGAAATGCTAACTAGAATAACCAGCTTAGAGAAGAACACAAATGACTTGAAGGAGCTGAAAAACACAGCACGAGAACTTCGAGAAGCATATACAAGTTTCAGTAGCAGAATAGATCAAGCAGAAGAAAGGATATCAGAGATTGAAGATCAACTCAATGAAATAAAATGAGAAGGCAAGAAAAGAGAACAAAGAGTGAAAAGAAATGAACAACATCTTCAAGAAATATGGGATTATGTGAAAAGACCTAATCTATGCCTGATGGGTGTACCGGAAGATGACAGGGAGAATGAATCCGAGCTAGAAAACACTCTTCAGGATATTATCCAGGAGAACTTCCCCAACCTAACAAGGCAGGCCAACATTCAAATACAGGAAATACAGAGAACACCATAATGATACTCCTCTAGAAGAGCAACCCCAAGTCACATAAACGTTAGATTCACAAGAGTTGAAACAAAGGAAAAAATATAAGAGCAGCCAAAGAGAAAGGTCAGGTCACACACAAAGGGAAGCACATCAGACTCACAGCGGATCTCTCAGCAGAAACCCTACAAGTCAGAAGAGAGTGGGGGCCAATATTCAACAGCCTTAAAGAAGAGAACTTTCAACCCAGAATTTTATATCCAGCCAAACTAAGCTTCATAAGTGATGGAGAAATAAAATCCTTTAGGAACGAGCAATTGCTGAGAGATTTTGTCACTACCAGACCTGCCCTATAAGAGCTCCTGAAGGAAGCACTAAACACAGAAAAGAAAAACCAGTACCAGCCACTGAAAAAAAGAACCCAATGGTAAAGACCAATGATGCAATGAATAAATTACACCAAACAAAGGGCAAAACAATCAACCAGTGATAAAATGGCAGGATCAAATTCACACATAACAATGCTAACATTAAGTGTAAATGGACTAAATGCCCAATCAAAAGACACAGACTGGCAAATTGGATAAAAAGCCAAGAACCATCAGTGTGCTGTATTCAGGAGACCCATCTCACATGCAAAGACACACATGGACTCAAAATAAAGGGATGGAAGAAGATTTACCAAGCAAATGGAGAGCAAAAAAAAGCAGGGGTGACAATCCTAGTCTCTGATAAAACAGACTTTAAACCCACAAAAATCAAAAGAGACAAAGAAGGGCATTACGTAATAGTAAAAGCATCAATACAACAAGAAGAGCTAACTATTCTAAATATATACGCACCCAGTACAGGAGAACCCAGATACATAAAGCAAGTCCTTAACAACCTATGAAGAGACTTAAACTCCTGCACAATAATAGTGGGAGACTTTAACATTCCACTCTCTATGTTAGATAGATCAACAAGACAGAAAATCAACAAGGAAATCCAGGGCTTGAACACTGATCTGGACCAAGTGAACTTAATGGACATTTACAGAACTCTCAACCCCAAATCCACAGAATATACATTCTTCTCAGCACCACATCGCACTTACTCTAAAATTGACCACATAATTGGAAGTAAATCACTCCTCAGAAAATGTAAAAGAATGGAAATCATAACAGTCTCTCAGACCACAGTGCAATCAAATTAGAACTCAGGATTAAGAAACTAATTCAAAGCCACACAACTTCATGGAAAATGAACAACTGGCTCCTGAATGTTGACTGGATAAACAGTGAAATGAAGGCAGAAATAAAAATGTTCTTCAAAATCAATGAGAACAAAGACACAACATACCAGAATCTCTGGGACACATTTAAAGCAGTGTCTAGAGGGAAATTCATAGCAATAAATGCCCACATGAGGAGCAAGGAAAAGCCTAAAATCCACACTGTATCATTAAAATTGAAAGTGTCAGAAGAGCAAGATCAAACAAATTCAAAACCTAGCAGAAGCCAAGAAATAACTAAGATCAGAGCAGAACTGAAGGAGATAGAGATACAAAAAACCCTTCAAAAAATCAACAAATCCTGGAGCTGCTTTTTTGAAAAGATCAACAAAATAGACTGCTAGCCAGACTAATAAAAAAGAAAAGAGAGAAGAATCAAATAGATGCAACAAAGAACGATAAAGGAGACATCACCACCAATTCCACAGAAATAGAAACTACAATCAGAGATTACTACAAGCAACTCTATGCACACAAACCAGTAAATCTGGAAGAAACGGATAAATTCCTGGACACTTGCATTCTCCCAAGACTATCCCAAGAAGTTGAAACCCTGAATAGACCAACAGGGCTGAAGTTGAGTCAGCAATTAATAGCCTAGGCAGCCAATTAAAAAAAGCCCAGGTCCAGACAGATTTACAGCTGAATTCTACCAGACATTCAAAGTGGAGCTGGTACCATTCCTTCTGCAATCATCCCAAACAATACAAAAAGAGGGAATCCTCCCCAATCCATTTTATGAGACCAACATCATCCTGATACCAAAATTGGGCAGAGATGCAACAAAAAAAGAAAACTTCAGGCCAATATCCATGATGAACATCAATGCAAATATCTTCAACAAAATACTGGCAAACAGAATGCAACAGCAAATAAAAAAGCTTATGCATCATGATCAAGTAGGCTTCATCCTGGGGATGCAAGGCTGGTTCAACATATGCCAATCCATAAACGTAATTCATCACATAAACAGAACCAAAGACAAAAACCACATGATTATCTCAATAGACACAGAGAAGTTCTTCAACAAACTTCAACAGCCTTTTATGCTAAAAACCCTCAATAAACCAGGTATCGATGGAACGTGTCACAAAACAATGAAAGCTATTTATGACTAACCCACAGCCAATATCATACTGAACAGGCAAAAACTGTAAGCATTCCCTTTGAAATCTGGCACAAGACAAGGATACCCTCTCTCACCACTCCTGTTCAACATTGTATTGAAAGTTCTAGCCAGAGCAATCAGGCAAGAAAAAGAAATAAAGGGCATTCAGTTAGGAAAAGAGGAAGCCAGGTTGTCTCTATTTACAGATGACATGATTGTATATTTAGAAGGCCACATCATCTCAGCCCAAAATCTTCTGAAACTGATAAGCAACTTCAGCAAAGTCTCAGGATATAAAATCAATGTGCAGAAATTACAAGCATTTCTATACAGCAATAACAGAGAGCCAAATCAAAAGTGAACTCCATTCACAATTACTACAAAGAGAATAAAATATCTAGGAATACAACTAACAAAGGATGTAAAGGACCTCTTCAAGGAGAACTACAAACCACCAATCAATGAAATCAGAGAGGACACAAACAGATGGAAAACCATTCCATGCTCATTGTTGGGAAGAATCAGTATCATGAAAACGGCCATACTGCCCAAAGTAATTTATAGATTCAACGCCATCTCCATCAAGCCACCAATGACCTTCTTCGCAGAACTGGAAAAAAACACCTTAAACTTCATATGGAACCAAAAGACAGCCCACATAGCCAAAACAATCCTAAGCAAAAAGAACAAGGCTGGAGGCATCATGCTGCCTGACTTCAAACTATACTACAAGGCCACAGTAATCAAAACAGCATGGTACTGGTACCAAAACAGTGACATAGACCAATGCAACAGAACAGAGGCCTCAGAAACAACGCCACACATCTGATATTTGACAAAATTGAGAAAAAGAAGCAATGGGGAAAGGATTCCCTGTTTAATAAACAATGTTTGGAAAACTGGCTAGCAATGTGCAGAAAGCAGAAGCTGAACCCCTTCCTGACACCTTACATTAAAATTAACTCCAGATGGATTAAAGATCTAAACATAAGATCTAACACCATAAAAACCCTAGAAGAAAACCTAGGCAAAACTATTCAGGACATAGGCATAGGTAAGGATTTCATGACTAAAACACCAAAAGCAATGGCAACAAAAGCCAAAATAGACAAATGGGATCTAATTAAACTCCAGAGCTTCTGTACAGCAAAGGAAACAATCATTAGAGTGAACTAGCAACCAACAGAATGGGAAAAAATGTCTGCAATCTACCCATCTGACAAAGGGCTAATATACAGAATCTACAAAGAACTAAAACAGATTTACAAGAAAAAAAATAAACCAAAAGTGGGCGAAGGATATGAACAGACACTTTACAAAAAAGACAAATATGAGGCCAACAAACATATGAAAAAATGCTCATCCTCACTGGTCGTTAGAGAAATGCAAATCCAAACCACATTGAGATACCATCTCACACCAGTTAGAATGGCAATTGTTAAAAAATATGAAGACAACAAATGCTGGAGAGGATGAGGAGAAATAGGACACTTTTACACTGTTGGTGGGAATGTAAATTAATGCAACCGTTGTGAAAGACAATGTGGCGATTCCTCAAGGACCTAGACATAGAAATTCCATTTGACCCAGCAATCCCATTACTGGGTATATATCCAAAGGATTATAAATTGTTCTGTTATAAAGACACATGCACACGTATGTTCATTGCATCACTGTTTACAATAGAAAAGACCTGGAACCAACCCAAATGCCCATCAACGATAGACTGGATAAAGAAAATGTGGCACATATACACCATGGAATACTACACAACCATAAAAAATGGTGAGTTTGTGTCCTTCATAGGGACATGGATGTATCTGGAAACCATGATTCTCAGCAAACTGACACAAGAACAGTAAACAAAACACCGCATGTTCTCACTCATAGGTGGATGTTGAACACATGGACACAGAGAGAGGAGAATCACATACTGTGGTCAGTTGGGAGAGGGCTAGGGGAGGGACAGTGGTGGGTCGGGTGGGTGGGGAGGGATAACGAAGGGAAAAATACCAGATATAGGTGATGGGGGGATGAAGGCAGAAACCACCTTGCCACGTACGTACCTATGCAACTATCCTGCATGATCTGCACATGTACCCCAGAACGTAAAGTACAAGAAAAAATAAAATAATAAAATTAAATTAAAAAATTTGTTAAAAAAAGAAAAGTATTTACTGTTTTCCTGCCTGAATGTCTTTGAGCTGGGACATTGGTCTTCTCCTGCCTTAGGACTTAGATCTGGAGTGAAATTTATATCATCAGCCCTCCTGGGTCTGCACTTTGCTGGATACAGATCTTGGTACTTCTCAACATTTTTAATTAAATGAGCCAATTCCTTATAGTGATCTGTCTCTCTCTCTCTCTCTCTCTCTCTCTCTCTCTCTCTCTCTCTCTCTCTCTCTCTCTCTCTTTCTCTCACACCCACACACACCCATCCTAACACTTCTGTTTCTCTGGAGTGTCCTTACTAATACACTGCATGCAGAAGCTCATCATCACTAAAACCCTCATGGTAACAACTTCCCACCCTGGTGTCCAACTTCAGCAGAAAGGATCTTTCTACATTGGCTACAAATTAATAAGAGTTAAAAGACCTCTTGTAACCCACAACTTGCCAGCCAGGCCACATATTCATGATGGAAAACATTCACTCTGTTAAGCATCTTCCTACCAAGGTGATGAAGACCAGGATGGCAGAGAAATGGTAACCATAGAGGCAGAAAGAGAGAATATATTTTTAAAAATTCACTTATTAAGCAACGTGGGGTGAGTCTGAGGAAGATTGAGGTGGAGAAGCGACAACCCATGTAAGCCATTTAGAAAAGCAATGCTAGGCACCGCTTTCTTGCCACTCACTGCCTTGAGCACGTTCATGCACCTCATCTCTTCTTTCAGAAGCATTGCTGGAGTGTGATCAACCCTCCAGTCCACAGCCTCTTCTGGGTTGGAATGGTGAGAACAGATACCAGGTCTAAAGCCAAGCTTGGAATAGGAATTATACAAATTTAAAGAACTAAGAACTTCAACATGATCTCTTCATGACACTTTGGAATAGAAAATAAGTCATGTGCAGACATATTGCGCTCTGCAGTGGTGGCACCACAGAGAGGCTGCTCCTTTCCCCTTGGAAAGAGTCAGGCCACCCTCCACCTCCAGTCTATGGCACTGCTGAGCCTCTAGGCAGCCATTCACAATTTCAGTGCCCTGGTGGGTATTCTCCCACTTAGTGCATCATAATTATAAATGAAGAAGTACAGAGAGTTGTGTAGCCAAAGTATAAGCATAGGAATATTGGTGTAAAATGGAAGGTTTAAATAAACAAAGCCCCTTTCTGTCTCAAGTAATTGTAGTTTTATTACTTTCTTCTTTTTGAGACAGGGTCTTGCTCTGTCACCAAGGCTGGAGTGCAATGATGCAATTGCAGCCTCGACCTCCTGTGATCCTCCTACCTCAGCCACCTGAGTAGCTAGGACTACAGATGCATGCCACCATGCTTAGCTTTTATTTTTATTTTTTATTTATTTTTTATTTTTTAGAGACAGAGCCTTGCTATGTTTCCCAGGCTGCTCTTGAACTCAAGGCCTCAAGCAGTCCTCCTATCAGCCTCCCAAAGTGATGGAATTACATGTATGAGCAACTGCACTTCACATAACTATTAACACTTCCTTGATAGAAAGAAGTTAAAAAGATAGTTCTTGCTAAGAAAAATGAGAGAAAGTTTCTGCAGCTATAAAATCTAACTCTAACAGCAAACTTCATGAGATAAAATCAGACTTCTCATGAGTCTGAGAATGACAGTATCTGAAAGTCAGCCCCGAACTGTGATTCCACATTGAATGTGTCAGTTCAGACCATGGTGTGCCACCAGACTGTTTGGCACTGGAGGTGTTCATGGCACTTTCCACACAAGCACCATAAAGTAATAATAATAATAATAAACTTCATTTATTGTAAAGCTGACAGTGGTACTTGGCCTGGGATCAGAATTATCCTGATGGGTGTCCCTACTATGTGAAGAGAATCTCAGGGCACAGCTGGACAAAGTATGCAAGTCAAGAGAAAGCTGAGCTGCTCTGCAGTCCAGAGCATGGGGAGCCTGGGAGGAAGTCTGGGGATGAGGAGGGGCAGAAAAACGGAGACGTGGCCAGTTAGAGGGGGCTCCTCAGAGGCTGCTGGAATGAGGGGTGACAAAAGACCAGCAGCCGTGGCAAGCTAAGTGAGAAGGGGTAAATATCCCATGGAAGTCACTTGGTATGGTAATGACAGAAGATCTCTGAACAAAACAATGTTTAGTGCTCATTCTTAAGAAGTTTTGTGTACTGTCCTAGATATTGAACATTGCTGCTTCGCCCAAAGCATTCCTACTAACAAATGTCTTACATATGGACTGTCTGAGGGTACTGAGATCAAAGAGAAAGACTTCTGTTTTGGGGACTGTGCGAGGAGTAAAGAGGAGAAAAAGTGCCTTGAGAAATACAGAAGGGAGATGAAAAGGAAGGAGGCCTGAGTTTCTCAAATCGTGCACATTCCCCAGAAATGACTATTTTCAAAACTGGCCCTTGGGTAGTTCTTGGGAAGTAAACACTGAGCCTTGGTATGTTCTGCCTGGGAAGAGTGTTTTTGTATGGCTGAGGCCTTGGGCTGCACAGCGCCAGTTGAACAGCTTGTTAATGCTAGCAATGTGATTTATGCTGAATGTCTAATTCTGCTCTGGGGAACTGGACTCTGAGTATCTGAGGTCAGTCATATAAATGCCTCAGGTCTGCAGGACTGGCTCCCAGTAAGAACCCTGGACACAAAGGCTCAGGTGAGCTTCCTAGACACCAACACTCAGGTGAACTTTCTGGAAACCAGTGCTCAGGTGAGCATCCTGGACTCCAAGGTCCAGGTGAACTTCCTGGACACCAGGCTCAGGTGAGCTTCCTGAACACCCAGGCTCAGGTGAGCTTCCTGGACACCAGCCTCAGGTGAGCTTCCTGGACACCCAGGCTCAGGTGAGCATCCTGGACACCAGCCTCAGGTGAGCTTCCTGGACACCCAGGCTCAGGTGAGCTTCCTGGACAACCAGGCTCAGGTGAGCATCCTGGACACCAGGCTCAGGTGAGCTTTCTGGACATCCAGGCTCAGGTGAGCATCCTGGACACCAGGTTCAGGTGAGCATCCTGGACACCAGGCTCAGGTGAGCATCCTGGACACCAGGTTCAGGTGAGCTTCTGTGCTTGGCAGCACTCTGCATATGCTGTTGCACATTGTTGTTGGGAGAATTAAGCATGTCCACGGGACTCTACTGTAAGAGGGTGCCTGAAAGCGTTATTCCTTTTCTGGAATAATCCCTATTCCTTTGCTGTAATAAACTGTAACTGTGAGTATAATCGCTTTTCTGAGTCCTGTAGGTTGCTCCAATGGATCACAGAAGCTGAGGATAGTCTTGGGACCCCTCCAACTCAGAGAGCGAGAAGTCAACAGGTTCAGGATAACAGCTTAAGGAAAAGATGGAAAGACGGATTCCTGCAAATCCTATGGGGCAACTGTAAAGAGAAATGATTTCCACTGTCTGGAAGTTTAAGCCTTTTTTTCTAAAGTAAAAGATAAACAATCTTATACAAAAGATAATAGGAGAAGAAATAATTTTATGTGTTCTTTCCTCCTTTTCTGGCCTAGATTTTTCTTCATTTATCAACTTTAAGTGTTATTTTATCATGTTATGTTGAAAGCATTGTTGTTAGCTGTGTTAAATTACTTTTGTAAAAATGTTGGGGGTGCAATCATTAGTCAATTTTTCAAATTAATATCTTGCCCATCACCCTTTTCATCCAAATCAGGTAAATATGATCTAAGAATATGTAACTCAACTTTGTCATATATGCCCACCACCACAGCGTGCTTCCAAGCATCCAGAAAAATCCCACTGTCATAGAAAGACAGCAGCATCAACTCTCTCTGGTATCTTAGTTTTCTTTCCAGCGTAAAAGTGAATTGCGTTTACTACTCACATGGGTGGATTTACCTGCTTCGTATTCCCTGATGATTTCATCTTCTGTAGTCACACTGAACTGTTCTGCTCAGTCTTTTCACATCTAAATAAGGGAGATATGTGGATTTCGGGGTGGGCTGCACTGACTGACCCACTGTAGACTGAAGGAACTCCTCTGTGGATCCATGGCCTCTCTTTGACTGACAGAAAAATGTAAAACAAATGTGCAACCAACAGTTCTTAAGAGGATTTTTTTTCCACTTATAGCATATTTTTAATATGTCTGTGCTTTATGAATCATTCCTTTGAAGTCATCCTGGTGTTTTGTTGTGTTTTTTATAAATTGATGACTATAAGCTAGTATTTACATTATTTAACAAATCTATTCTGTATGTGTCTATTGCTTTGTTGTTGAGTACACTGTTTAGTCTGAGAATCTACAAGCACAAACTGTTACACTGGGATAAAAGTTCCTTCCAACCTGGCCTGGGGATGGGAAGTGCCTCGTCATGCCTGACTCATTAATGCAGTCTATAAATGATTGTCAACAGTTTTACAGATGGTGCATATTTTTACCAGCCTCCCCTTTCTAGATACACTAACTAATGTGAACTTGTTATTTTCTGCCAGCTAAGCACACAGACTTAGTTGGTTCCAGGTGAGAAAGTAGTTGGTGATTCAGTGGGGCCTCACTGTAGATCAAAGGCAGATTCTCTACTGGGAAAATATGTGTTGTTTGCAAAAGCTCCAGAAAATCAAGGCAATTCTCACAGAAACAGAGAATTGTTTACAAATACATTCCAGAAATATATGAGCTAGGTTGGAGTTTTTTTAAGTGTTTTTTTTCAGTAGAATACTTTTAAAACTTCAGAAGGCCTCTCAGACATCTATCTAGCTTTGCCAAGCCAAATATGAGGGTTTCCATGCAACCCTGCAGCCCTACAGGAGCTTTTCCATGCAACCTTGCAGTAAAATTTAAATTTTGGTCTCTTTTTGCTCTCTCTCCTTTAATTGCAAGAATAAAATTACTCAAGAGTAAGTTATGCAAATTGGTGACAGTTACTTTTGTCAGGAACTATACCCTACATTCTCTTACAGTAGATATTTATTGAATTTGGTTGATTTAGCAATGACCTCATGGTTGAAAGAGACCTTATGTGTCATCCAGCCCACATTTCTGAACACATAACTAAAGAAACCAGAACAAAAGCTGACTGAGGCTTTTCCACAAGAGTATGCTGTTTGTGAGAATGACATATAAGAGTATGCTTTTTGTGAGGTTCAAGTTAGAACCTCATTCTCACAATGAGAATGTCAGGTGTGTCAGGCTGGTTAGCTGTTCACTGATCTTGCCATTTTCTTCCTGAGCACACAGTGACACGGCATTTTATGGGTCCCTGGTAGTGAGATGTAACCTGTAAGGAACACTGATATGCTTTGGTCAGGAATAGGCTGAGGCAAACATCCAGGTGAGAGTGACTCAGCGAGTTTAGGGTGCAGGTGCATTCTCCACTTGTTATATAACCTGTTTATGTAAGCCCATCTGTGGCTCAGAGCCCCTATTGTCTGAAAAAGGTATTACTGCCCTGCTAACACCGTACGGGCCTGGCTTGCATGCACCCAGGGAGAGAGTAATGCTACTCATCCCTGTAAGGGAGATCCAGTTGCCTTGAAGGCAGGCAAGGTGGGGAGCCAGGAACTGGTTTGCGTCTGGAGAGAAAAAGGGTCAAGCTGCTGAACCTGAAGGCAAGAAAAAGCCAGCCATGCAGCCGTGTGTGTGAGTGGCTGGAGCAAGTAGCCAAGACAGAGCAGATAGTGAAAGAGAGCTACTGATGAGACAGCTGCTGCTAAGAGAGCTGCTAGATAAAACCATATTCACCTGCCTACAGTCCCCTGCATTTTCTTTCAGCTATCTGCCCATTCACCCACTCCCCCTTGGACCTCAGCTCGGGCTAAACCTGCCCCCTGAGCATGATATTTGGCATAGTTGTGGACCTAACAGACCACATAATTGACTGAGCTCAAACCAATGGATGTGAACATAGGTGATAAATAGTTCTCTATGTTCTTCAAAGACTCACCCACAAGACCTCTCTGGCCAAGACCTCGTGTTCTTCATTCATCTGCTGACTTAATGCAGGCAAGCATGCAGCCTTGGAAGTCATTAGCTGTTGTAAGACAAGAGGGGCACATATCTCCAAATCACTGCATGGGGAAAAGCTATCCATGCACCAGAAACATTTTTTGGATTTTACATGGGAGAACAAGAAATAAACATCTACACAAAAATAAGCTGCAACCTATAAATCTGAAAGACAACAACTACAATAAACAGAGTATAATAAATGAGCTTCACTGAAAAAGCAAAACAGTACCTGTGGATGGCAAGACTTTCCAGAAACAAACCAAGTCACAGGGGCACATTAAATTCTAAAAGAGATGTGAGGGACATCTTGTGTATGCCACAGATGGCAGTGGTTCAAGTTGTTGCTTATGTTAGCTTTTATCAAATGCTCATAAACCACTTTCTTAATTTCTAATGCATTGGTGTTGCTGTTTTTACTAAGACATCATAAAATGATCACCAACATGCAATTTAACAGGAAGTCAGATAAACTGGATGTCAGATAGATACTTCATTTCCTACAGTGGATTGTGCTGTGCTTAATATTTTATACAGAGAATACAGTTTAATTTTGATTTATAAGTTTATTCATTTTTGACTGAGTGCCCACATCACACTTTCTCATATTCCTGCTCTTTATACTCTAGAGTAAAATAATAGCTTTTATCTGATCTACTCCAAACATACCCCTTCCCACACACTATTGAACATATGTAGCTGATGAAAGACACGTGGTTACTTCAAATATTGAAACACATGCATAGTTTATTTTCAGTGCATTCTTTTTTGATGTCTTTAACCTGTCGATACTTCAAGAAAAACAGAAATATCAAAATAGTTAAATTTCGTTTTGCATAGTATGCACATTCACAGTATGTATGTATACAAACCACACACACACAGTATATTTGCATATATATGCATAGTCAGCAGTTAGCTTCCAAGTGGGATTATGCCATAAAACTTTAAGTTCACCATCTGCATTAGACAGTATATCAAAGGCTGGACTTTGGCTCTCAGCTGATTTTGATAGTCTACAAAAGAGTAGGGGTCATTGCTGTAGGGGCAGGTGGTGATTTGTGAAAGGAGATTTGATCTAAGAAATGCCTTACTCAACTTCCCTAGAAAACCTAAGGAGATATTTGCAACCGTATCTTGCCTTAAAATGGTCTTAGCATACGAACGTGTACAGTTTATGGTGTAATTGATCCAAAGTGTAAGTCTTGAAATGCTTGAATGGTGGATAGACCCATCAACCAGGTTAATCCAGGAGCCAGCTTGCACCGTATGGCACCTCTATAATCAAGTATGTTCTTAGCAGTGTTAATTCACTAAAAAGATTCACAGTTTATGGATGGCCTTAAATTTGGGTTGATCCTTGTAGCTATCACTGAAACGAGAAGTGTTCAAACTCATTCATTGAGCTTTCCTTCTGCTTTACTGTCTCTTTTTATTAGTTTTATCTTTTTTATTAGTTCCTTTCTTTGCAACCCTAGAGCTTCCACTTTGAACCTCTTTTTCTGTCTATAATCACTCTGTTGATAAACTCATCAAGGCTCACAGTCTAAAATTTGCTTGTATACAGATTACTACCATATTTTATTCCTCAGCCTGGTACTTTTTTTCTACAATATAGATTCCTACATAGCAAGTAGTTATTCACCACTAGATGTATTTAAACATCTCAAACCTTAAAGGGACCTAAGATTAGTTCTTTACGTACTTCCCCAAATCTGCTCCTTCCTCATCCTTCCCCATTTTTGTAAATAATAACTCCAATCTTTCACTTAATTAAATCAAAGAAAGGTGAATTCCCCCAACTCCTTTCTTGTCATACTCCATGAGATATGGGACAGCAGTTCCTGGTAGATCTATCATTAGCATCCACTTTGAATCTCACAATGTCCATGGTTGTCACTATAATCTAAGCCACAGACATCATTGTTTCTTTAATTGAAGTAAAAGTATACATGTAGTGAAACACAAATGTTAACTGTGTAAGCCAATGAGTTTTACAAATGTATGTGATATGATTTGGTTCTGTGTCCCCACCCAAATCTCATCTTGAATTGTAATCTCCACATGTCAAGGGAGAGACCTGTAGTCCCCGCAGGTCAAGGGAGGGAAGTAATTGGATTATGGGGGAGGTTCCTCTCATGCTGTTCTCCTGATAGTGAGTGAGTCTCATGGGATCTTAGAGTTTTAAAAGTGGCAGTTTTCCTGTGCTCACTCTCATTCTCTCCAGCCACCTTGTGAAGAAGGCGTCGGCTTCCCCTTCAACTTTCTCCATGATTGTAAGTTTCCTGAGGCCTCCCAAGCCATATTGAACTGTGAGTCAATGAAACGTTTTTCCTTTATAAATTACCTAGGCTCAGGAAAGTTATTTATAGCAGTGTGAGAATTGACTAATAAAAGATACACCCATGTAACCAACACCCAATCAAGATACAGATTTTTGAAATATTTTCAAAGATTTTTAGAAATATTTTCAATATTTCCTTGGAGCCCCTTACAACTTAGTATGGAGTCAAAGAACCAAACTAGTGTGCTTTATCTTCAGAGAAAAAGTGAATTTTGTTTGAAATTATGCTTTCAAGATAAATATGGAAAGAATTCAAACTTGAAGAACTTGGTTTTTGTTGCATTCATTTTGTTTTGTTTTTGGAGTCACCAAGCCTCTCTGCAGGCACCCTTTTCTTAACAGCTTTATTGGAATATAATTCATGCATGATGAAGTTCACCATTTCAAAGAGTACAATTCAGTGGTGATGAGTATATTCACAGAGTTGTGCAACCATCACCGTATCTAATTCCAGAATGCTTTCATCATCTCACAGAGAAACTCCATTCTCACTAGCAATCATTCCCCATTCCTCGTTTTCTCTATCCCCTGGGAACCACTAATGTACAATACTTTCTGCCTCTGAGGATTTGCCTAAGTTGACTATTTCAAATAAATGGAATCACATAATATGTGATCTTTTGTGTCTGGCCTCTTTCACTAGCATAATGTTTTCAAGGTTCAGCTGCATTGTATCATGTATCAGCACTTCATTTTTTAATGGCCAATTATTATTTCATTATACAGACATCTCACATTGTGCTCCTCCATTCATCACATGGTAGAAATTTTTATTGTTTCCACTTTCTGGCTATTATGAATGCTGCTGCAATGAACATTATGTTCAAATTTTTGTATGAATACATATTTGCAATTGTCTGGCATGTAAGTAGAAGTGGTATTTCTGTATCACAGGATAATTACATAATTAACTTTCTGAAGCACTGTCAAATCATTTACCTGCTTCACTAGTTCACCATCTTACATTCATACCAGCAATGTTTGAGAGTTCAAATATTTCGTATTTTCCAACATTTCCTTGTGTTCATCTTCTGATTGTCATCATATCACTGCGGGTTTCATTTGCATTTCCTAGTGTCTAATGATGTTGAGCATATTTTTAAGTGTCATTCACTCTTTTATATCTTTCTGATGAAGTATCTATTCAGATCTTTTGCATGATTTTAAATTGGCTATTTTTAGTATCAAATTATAAAAACATAAATGCAAAATAAAAGTTTTATTAGAGATATAATTTGCAGATAATTTCTCTCTTACTGTAGCATATCTTATCACTTTCTTGGTGATTTCCCCAGAGACACTAAAGTTTTAAATTTTGATAAATATCTATGTTTCATTTTGTTGCTTGGAATTTGGAGCAAAAATCATTGCCTAATCCAAAGTCACAAAGATTTACGCCTATGTGTTCTTCTAAGAGTTTTATACTTCTAACTTGTACTTTAGCTCTGTTATCCATCTGAGTTTTTTTTAATATATGATGAAAGATGATGGGAGTCCAAATTCATTCTTTTTCATGGGAATATGTAGTTTTCTAAGCACCATTTGCTGAAAAGTTTATTCTTTCCATTGACTACTCTTAGCACTATGGTGGAAAATTAATTGACCAAAAGTGTTGGGATTTATTTCTGTAATTTTAATTCTATTAAAATATAATAATATTAAGTTAAAATTTAATTTTCTCTCTCTCAAAATTGCAGAAATTAAAAAGAATACATATTCTATATATATATGTATATGTATATGTATATGTGTATATGTATATACATATATATATATATATATATATATATATATACACACACACACACACACATATATATTCTTGGTCCTTTAAATTTCCTTAAGAATTTTAAGATCAGCTTATTAATTTCCACACATAACCATCTGAAATTTTGATTAAGGTGTGTTGAATTCACAGATGAATTTAGGAAGTGTTGTCTTTTAAAATTATTTTTAGAAACATTGTTTTTAATTGACAAATAATTGTATGTATTTATGAGGTTTAATGTTTTGATATCTGTATATATTGTTGAACGATTAGATCAAGCTAATTAACAATTCTATCATTACACATACTTATCTTTTTTTGTGATGAAAACATTTGAAGCGTATCTTTTAGTAATTTTGAAATAAACAATACATTATTATTACCTATAGTTACTATGTTGTATGATAGATTTCAAAAACTTGAAATATGTTTCCTGTCTAATTGAATCTTTGTACACTTTAACCAACATCTCACCCATGTCACCATTCTCCTCCCATCACCCCCCAGCACCGACTTCTGGTACCACCATTCTACTATTTCCATGAGTTTCACTTTTAAAAATTGCACATATAAGTGAGATTATGTAGTATGTCTTTCTGTGCCTAGCTTATTTCCCTTAGCATAATGTCCTCCAAGTTTGTTCATGTTGTTATAAATGACAGCATGTTCTTCTTTTTGAAGGTTGAATAGTATTCAGCATGTATGTGCCATATTTTCTTTATTCTTTCATCCATGAATGAATACTGAGTTTGCTCTGTGTCTTGGCCATTGTGAATAATGTTGCAGTTAACATCTGAGGACAGAAATCTGTTTAACATACTAATTTTAATTCACATGAATATATACTCACAAGTGAAGTCGCTGGGTCATATGATAGTTCTATTTTTATTTTATTAAGGAAACTCCATATAGTTTTCCATAATGGCTAAAATAATTTACACTCTCACCAATAGTGTATAAGTATTTCCTTTTCTCCACAGTATCACCAGCACTTTCATTTTTTGATCATCACCATTGGAACAGGTGTGAGGTGGTATCTCCTTGTGCTTTTAATTTGCATTTCCCTAATGATTAATATGATTAACCATGTTGAGAATTTTGGTTGGTTTTGCTTTGTTTTTTTCATGTAACAGCTACTTGTGCGTCATCTTTTGAGAGATATCTTTTCAGGTCCTTTAAATTAGGTTATTTGTGTTTCATTGTTTTTGGGTTGTTTGAGTATCATCCATTTTTCGCTATTGACCCTTTATTTGCTATATGAATTACACATATTTTCTTCCAATTTGTAGTTTCTTCACTCGTTTATTGTTTCTTTGTGCAGAAGTTTTTAGCTATCTCTCAATTCAGGAACATATAGTATCTCTCCATACAGAAACATGCTCCATACAGGCATGTAGTACTGCCATGGTTACTCACCCATTCTGTGGCTTTGGAGGAAACAGCCTCCCTTCTGCTGTTGTCATGGACTGGCATTTAGTGTCTGCAGCTTTTCCAGGCCCATGATGCAAGCTGTTAGAGGGTCTACTGTTCTAGGGTCTGGAGGACAGTGGCCCTCTTCTTACAGCTCCACTAGGCAGCACCCCAGTTGGGACTCTGTGTGGTGGTATCCATGCCACATTTTCCTCCTGCCCTGTCCTAGCAGAGGTTCTCTATAAGTATCATGCCCCACTCCTGTAGCAAATTTATGCCTTGGCATCCTGTAATTTCCATACATCCTCTGAAATCTAGGTAGAGGTTCCCAAACCTCAATTCTTGACTTCTGTGCACCTACCACATGGAAGCCACCAAGGCTCAGGGCTTGTATCCTCTGAAGTAACGGCCTGAGCTGTACCTCGGCCCCTTTTAGTCATGGCTGGAGCCCTAAACTGCGTGTAACAGAGGGATCTTAGGACCAGCCTAGGAAGCTATTTTTTCCTCCTAGGCCTCTGGACCTGTAATGGGAGGGGCTACTGCCAGGGTCTCTGATCTACCCTGGAGACATTTTCCTGTTGTCTTGGTGATTAACATTTGGCTCCTCATTACTTATGCAAATTTCTAGAGCTGGCTTGAATTTATCCTCAGAAAACTGGATTTGCTTCTCTTTTCTTAAATAATTTTTGTGACTTTTATATATTGATTTTATTTCTTAAAAAAAAAAAAAAAAAAACAGGATGCATGTGCAGAAAACGCAGGTTCATTATATAGGTATACATGTGCTGTGGTGGTTTGCTGCACCTTATGACCCATCCTCTGAGTTTCCTTCCCTCAGCCCCCACACCCCAGCAGGCCTTGGTGTATGTTATCCTCCTTTCTGTTTCTACATGTTTTATATTCAACTCCCACGTATGAGTATGAGTGAGAACATACAGTGTTTGGTGTTCTGTTCCTGTGTTAATTTGCTGAGGATGGCTTCCAGCTTCATCGATGCCTCTGCAAAATACATGATCTCATTCCTTTTTATGGCTGCATAGTATTCCATGTTGTATGGAAAAGGAAATGGGATTTCCTTTTCTGTTGCATTGTCAGGCTGCAAATTTTCTCAACTTCTATGCTCCATTTTCCCTTTTAAAAATGAATGCCTTTAACAGCATCCACATCATATCTCAAATGTTCTGCTGCTTACAAATTTCTTCCACCAGATACCCTAAATCTTCTATCTCAAGTTCAAAGTTTCACATATCTCTAGGGCAGAGGCAAAATGCAACCAGTCTTTTTGCTAAAGCATAACAAGAGTCACCTTTGCTCCTGTTCCCAAGAAGTTCCTCATCTTCATCTGAGACCACCTCAACCTGGATTTCATTGTTCATATCATCAGCATTTTGGTCAAAGCTATTCAAAAAGTCTCTAAGGGTTCCCAAACTTTCCCACATTTTTCTGTCTTCTTCTGAGCCCTCCAAACTCTTCCAACCTCTGCCTGTTGCCTAGTTCCAAAGTCACTTCCATATTTTCAGGTATCTTTTCAGAAGCACCCCACTCTGCTGGTACCAATTTACTGTTAGTCCATTTTCATGTGCTAATAAAGACATACTCAAGACTGGGCAATTTACAAAAGAAAGAGATTTAATGGACTCACAGTTCCACATGGCTGGGGAAGCCTCACATCATGGTGGAAAGTGAAAGGCTCATCTCACATGGCATCAGATAAGAGAAGAGTGTGAACCAAGTGAAAAAGGTTTCCCCTTAAAAAACCATCAGATTTCATGAGACTTATTCACTACCATGGGAACAGTATGGGGGAAATCACCCCCATGATTCAATTATCTCCCATTGTGTTCCTCCAAGAACATGAAGGAATCATGGGAGCTACAATTAGAGATGAGATTTGGGTGGAGACACAGCCAAATCATATCAGTATTTTAAAAACTATAGTTTCAGTTTTTATGTTTGAGTTGATGATTTATTTCAAATAAAAATTTTGTATAGTGTGAGCTACAGATCAAGTTTCATTTTTCTTCCCACACGTATATCTAGTTGTTCCAGCATCATTAGTTTAAAAGACTTTCTTGAGTAAGTAATGTCAGAAATATGGTAAATTAGAAGGTTCCAACCCTTGTACCCTGACAGACAAACCAATTTAATAACAGTCCATGGACAAATATACCTTTGAGAGGGATCTGAAATAAAAGTAAGAGGTTGCAGCATCCCAGTGGAACATAAAAACAATAAACAAAAGATTGAAAGGGTAAACAGAACAGTTTTACTTTATGTATGTCATTCCTTCCCAAGTCAGCACAGTGCAGTGCCAAGAGAGATCCCCTCAGTCTGCATGTTCTCCCATGGGAGAAAGAAATAGTGGAGTGAGCATCACCAATTCTTCAGTCTTTTGAGGTGCTACCTGAGAATGTCACCTTAGTTGTGCTTTATTTAGAACACTGAGAAAATCAGCATGGCTAGTTCACCTGTAGATAGCTAAAACCAAAGAAGAGAGGTCAAAGTTCTAAATATCCAGATCTTTGCAGATCTCAACAGTCAGCCAATGGCTCTTGGCATCAGGCCTGCCCACCAATCCCATGAGCCAGTCTATCCAGAATCTCTGGCCAATATGACTGATGGAGGATATTTTTCTGCTAAAGCTAGCCTGTAAAGACTGGAGAAGATATAAATGCCAATTTGCAGACACCAATGCAAGGCTACAAAAATTATTTTAAAAATCTGGGAAACATGACACCATCAAAGAAACAAAATAAATCTTTATTTACGAGCCCTAAAGAAATGGAGATTTATGAACTGCCTGACAGATAATTCAAAATAGTCAAAATAACCATCTTTACACAGCTTAGTGAGCCACAAGAGAACAGAGATAAACAACTAAATGAAATCATTGAAATGATACATGAAAAAAATGAGATTTCAACCAAGAAAACTATAAAAGAGAAACAAATAGAAACTCTGGAAGTAAAAAATACTATAACTGAACTAAAAAAAACTCAATATAAAGCTGCAACAACAGATTTGTTTAAGCAAAAGAAAGAATCAGTTAACTCAAAAACAGGCCAGAATAACAACAAAAATAAAGAATTTAAAAAGAATAAAGAGACCCTATGGGACTTATGGAACACTGTAAAGCAAACCAATATACACATTATGGAAGCTACAAAAGAAGAAAAGAAAAAAAAAAACAGAAAATGTTTTAAAGAAATAATGGCTGAAAACTTTTTAAAGTTCAGGAGACAAATGGACATCCAGATGAATGAAGCACAAATGATTCCAAATAGATGGAATCTTAGGAGGTCTACACCAAAATACCTTACAATTAAATTGTCAAAATTAAAGACAAGAAAAGAATTTTGAAAGCAGCAAGAGTAAAGCAGTGGATCACATCCAACAAACCCCCATAATAGTATATTTCTTCAGCAGAAATATTACAGGAAAGGAGAAAGTAGAATTATATATTCAAAGTGCTGAAAGAAGACAAAAAACCCAACCCTAAAAAAGAATGAAATCATATTCTTTTCAGCAATATAGATGCAGCTGGAGGTCATTATTCCAAACAAATTAATTCAGAAATAGAAAACCATATATCACATGTTCTCATTTATAAGTGGGAGCTAAACATTGAGTACACAAAGAGGGGAATGATAGACATGAGGGCTTATTTCAGGGTGGAGAGTAGAAGGAGAATAAGAATAAAATAAAACTTCCTATGAGATACTATGCTCACTAGTTGGGTGATTAAACTATTTGTACATCAAACTCCAGTAACACACAAGTTACCCATGTAACTAACAAACCTACACATGTTCTCCCTGAACCTAAAAGTTGAAAGACAAAACAAAGCAAACAAAAACAAAAAAACCTCCTGTCAACCAAGAATACTATTCCTAGCAACTCTGTCCTTTACAAATGAAGGAAAATCAAAAACTTCCAGACAAACAAAAACTGGAAGTGTTTATCACCAGTAGATTACCATGTCAGAACTAGTAAAAAATAAATAAAAATAAAACTTCAAGTTAAAATGAAAGGATGTGTCAACACAAATGCACATGAAATAATAAATATCACTAATAAAAGTAAATATATAGTCAAATACAAAATATCCAACATTGTGAGAAGGGTACATAAATCACTTTTAACCCTAGCACAGAAGTCACAAGACAATATTAAGAAAAACTATTACTACCCCAAACTAGTAATGGATACAGAGTATTAAAGAAGTAAACTCTGAAATAAAGTGAAGGCATAGAGTTTTTATGTGCATTTGAAGTTATCGGCTTAAAATAGACTGTTACAACCATAAGCAGTTTTATGCAAGCCTCATTCTTACCACAAAGAAAAAAGCTATAATGGATACAAAAATCATGAAAAGAAATGAATCAAGTGTGTGACTACAGAAAATATAATCAAATAACATAGGAAGGCAATAAAAGAAAGACAAACACAGGAACTACAAAAACAAACAGAAAGCCACAAAATGGCCATAGTAAGCTGATACCTCTTAATAATTATTTTAAATACAAATATATTAAACTTACCAGTCAAATAATATAGAGTGAATACATAGATAAAAATAAAATAGGCCAGGTGTTGTGGCTCACACCTGTAATGCTAGCACATTAGGAGGCTAAGACGGTCACTTAAGCCCAGGAGTTTAAGACCAGCCTGGGCAACATAGTAAGACCTTATCTCTACACAAAGTCAAAAAAATATCAAAGTGTGGTTGTGCACTTCTGTAGTCCCAGCTACTTGGGAAGCTGAAGTGGGAGGATTACTTGTGGCCAAGAGCTCAAGGATATAACGAGCCATGATTATACCACTGTACTCTAGCATGAGGGACAGAGTAAGATCCTGTCTTAAAATCCAATTAATTTAAAACAAGATCTAATTATATGCTGTCCAAGAGACTCATTTTAGATTTAAAGACACACATAGTCTAAAAGTGAGAAATGTAAAAAGATACTTTATACAAATGATAAGCCAAATAGAGCAGAAGTAGCTAGAATTACATAATTAGAATTTAAATCTTAAAAAACTGTCACAAGAGACAAATAACATAATCACATAATGATAAAACAGATAATTCAAGAGAAAGATATTACAATTATAAATATATATGCACTTCACATCAGAGCCCCTAAATATAGAAAGCAACTATTAAAAGATCTGAAGGAAGAAATAGAAATACAATAATAGTAGCAAATTTTAATAACACACTTTCAGTTATAGATAGATCACTCAAACAGAATATCAATAAAGAAATAGCATATTTGAACAAGACTATAGAACAAATAGACCTAAGAGATACATACAGAACACTTCACCTAACATCAACAGAACATCTCACTCAAGCACATATGCAGCATTCTCTAGGATACATCAGTAATGTGTCACAAACCAAGTCTTAACATATTCAACAATAGATTTAAACAGTCCATGTATCTTTTCTGACTACAATGAAATAAAACTAAAAATCAATGAGAAAAAGAAAAGGAAAAATATCACAAATACATGAAAATTAAACTACATACTCTTTAACAGCCACACAGTCAAAAATTAAATCAAAAGTGAAATTAGTCAATATGTCAAAACAAACCAAATAAAAGCACAACATACCAAAATTTATGGAATGTGGCAAAACTGGTAATAGAAGGGAAGTTTGCAGTGAGTGATAAACACATACATTTAAAAAAAGAAGAGCTCTAGTAACTAATGTAACTTTCCACCTTAGGGGGCTAGAAAAAGAAGAACAAACTAAACCTACATTCAGGAGAAGGGCAAAAATAAAGATTTGAGCAAAAATAAATAAAATAGAAAAATATTTAAAAACTGACAAAACTGAAGTTTTTTTGAGATAAAAGAAAATTGCTAGACTAATTAAGAAAAAAAGAGTGAAGTCTCAAATGATAAAACCAGTGGTTAAAAAAGAGACATGAGGGCCAGGCACGGTGGCTCAGACCTGTAATCTCAGCACCTTGGGAGGCCGAGACGGGCGGATCACGAGGTCAAGAGATAGAGATCATCCTGGCCAACATGGTGAAACCCCATCTCTACTAAAAATACAAAAAAAAAAAAGCCGGGCATGGTGGCATGTGCCTGTGGTCCCAGCTACTGGAGAGGCTGAAGTGGAAGAATCGCTTGAACCCAGGAGGCGGAGGTTGCAGTGAGCCGAGATTGTGCCACTGCACTCCAGACTGGCGACAGAGCAAGACTCCATCTCAAAAAAAAAAAAAAAAAAAAAATCAAAAAAAAAAGGAAGAAGAAAAAGAAAGACATCAGTACAGATACCATAAAAATAAAAGCACCATGATGGATTACCAGGAACAATTACATGCCAATAAAGTGAACAACATAGAAGAAACAGATAAATTCCTAGAAATGTACAATCTACCTAAACTAGATAAAAAATAAGTAGAAATCTGGAACAAACCAACAACAAATAAATACATTGAATCATTAATCAAAAACCTTTCAACAAAGAAAAATCACAGAAACGGAAGATTCATAATTCTAGTAATTAATTTAAAGACAATAGAAATTCTCAATCTTTTTCAAAACTTAGAAGAAAGAACACTTCATCACACAGTTTGGATGTTTATTTCCTCTAAATCTCATGTCGAGATGTTAAATGGAAGGGACGTTGTGGGAGGTGTTTGTGTCATCGGAGCAGATTCCTTCAGAAATGAGTTCACATGAGATCCGACTGTTAAAATGTACCTGAGGCCTTCCTCCTCTCTCTGGCTCCATTTTTGTCAGGCAACACAGCTGCTATCTCTTTGCCATCCACCGTGACTAAAAGCTTCCTGAAGTTCTGTCCAGAAGCAGTTACTAGTGCCATTCTTCTTGTACAGCCTGTAGAACCATGAGTCAAATAAAACTCTTCTTTTATAAATTACTCAGCATCTCATATTTCTTTATAGTATTAAAAAATGTACTAAAACAATTCCAAATTGTTTTTATGAGGCAGCATCACCCTGATACCAAAGACAGACAAAAATAGCATAAGAACAACAACAACAAAAAACTACAGGCCAGTGTTTCTGATGAACACTGAACACAAATGCCCAAATTCTTAACAAAATAGTTGAATAGTAAATTTTATAGTATATATATATATATATATACAATTATAGTATATATATAAATTTTATAGTATATATAATTTTATAATGTGTGTATGTGTGTGTGTGTATATATATATATATATATATATATATATATATATATATATATATATAATTTAAGTTCTGGGATGCAAGTGCAGAATGTGCAGGTTTGTTACACAGGTATATATGTGCCATGGTGGTTTGTTGCACCCATCAACCAGTCATCTACCTTAGATATTTCTCCTAATGTTACACCCATTCCCCAACATGTCCTGGGGTATGATGTTCCCCTCCCTGTGTCCATATGTTCTCACTGTTCAACTCCCACTTATGAGTGAGAACATTCGGTGTTTGGTTTCCTGTTCTTTTGTTAGTTTGTTGAGAATGCTGGTTTCCATCTTTATCCATGTCCCTGCAAAGGACATGAACTCATCATTTTTTTTGGGGGGGGGAAATAATTTTAATTTTTTAGTCATTAATTTTAAAAAATTGAAGAACATGGCAGATTACCAATCAACATTGCAGTTATTTATTTTTTCCTACTAAAATTCCAGAAACATTTTAGCAAGCCTTTTTTTTTTTCTATTTTTTTATTGCATTTTAGGTTTGGGGGTACATGTGAAGAACATGCAAGACTGTTGCATAGGTACACACATGGCAGTGTGATTTGCTGCCTTCCTCCCCGTCACCTATATCTGGTATTTCTCCCCATGCTATCCCTCCCCAACTCCCTACCCCCCGCTGTCCCTCCCCTTTTTCCCCCCTACAGACCCCAGTGTGAGATGCTCCCCTCCCTGTCTCCATGTGTTCATGTTGTTCAACACCCACCTATGAGTGAGAATATGTGGTGTTTGATTTTCTGTTCTTGTGTCAGTTTGCTGAGAATGATGGTTTCCAGGT